>CAIGRB010096734.1:0-25284 GCA_903798255.1 Fraxinus quadrangulata | reverse complement strand
CGGTTAACAGTCTGCTGTTTAGACTGTTAACAGTCCATCCAGAAAATTACTCGAAAATAAGCCAACAAAAAATATTATCATTAAGTACCCAAGAATTTGATTAATAACGATTTGGCCCAAAAATTTAAATAAATTTTGTCCAAAAAAATAATATAGTCCAAGAACCGAACCGATCCGATCCGACAGATCGGACCGGACTCGGTCTCGGACACGGGCACGGGCACGTGCTCGTACCGTGTCGAGCCAGCCGAGCCGAGCCGAGCCGAGCTGAGCCGGACGGATGGACGGACGACGGCGGCGGAGCGCGCGTGTGGGGTTAGGACCGAACCCAATACCATATAGGTCTCTTCCCTTTCAAAGACTATTGGTACCCTTTGAGAGTCAAACCCAATTCTCAATCTTACACTATATAAACCACACAAAAGTTTCATAACTTTCATATGTGAGACAAGTGTATGAGAATTTTCAAATTCATCACTATTTCATAGTTTCAAGTGGGTTACTTTGACATTAAATATTTCATTCAATACTAAATGATTTTCGATAAATAAATATATCACGTTAATCCTTTTGCAGAGTAAAATGTGAATATGCTAGGTCCCGTTAAAAATAAGATACGGGTCCCACTGAAATTTGGGCTCAAAGTTGACCTATTTCATTAATATAAAACCATTTCCTAACAATCCCCTACATGAATAAAATGTCGATCTTTTTTCCAAACAACAACATCTGATATATTTTTCGAAGTAAAAATTGAAGAAAATTGCATCGGGATAACTAGCTAAAGATTTTGAACTTTCCCTAGTAAAATCTATCGGATGAACTTAGCCAATCAGTAGCAAGATACTTTGACCAGTCAGCCGTTCGTGTACACCTAGACAATAGAAGTCATACAGTATCTTTCGAACACAATTGATTTTCACGTTTGTGTCCATTTTGGCCTTGGACACCTCATGTTTCATAAGTGGTTTTTAGAGAATTTATCTTCACATAAATCTCTTAGAAGCGGCCCCTTCTCACCTACATAGGTGATTTCCATAAAGAGTATTCTACTATCTCCACTTGGACGAATCAAGATATAGAAATCATTAAAAGCGTAACTTATCCTATTTCACGGCATTTATGCACTTTCTCATCATAGGAATATGTAGGCAAATTTGCTCTAGTGCGTATTAAGTTTTTCACAGTTCGGTTGTCCCATTGAACCTAGATTTTGGGATCTCCGTCAACTAGGTTGGGTTGTCACCATGAAAACTTTTGATTATTTTATCAGTTTTAATCCCATCCCCTTCGATGAACTTTCGACTTGCTCTCTTGTTAAACCTTTAGTTAGCGGATCTGCAAACATAATCTATAGAGATAATACCAGTATTGAGCAATTATATAATGATATTGTGTCTACGACGTATATATCGAGATTTACCATTATACATAGCATTCTGTGCCCTTCCAATTGCTGATTGACTATCACAATGGATACATATAGTAGGCACAGGTTTTGTCCAACATGAAATTTCTTCTAGAAAATTTCGTAGCCATTCGGCTTCTTCCCCAACTTTATTTAACGCAATGAATTCTGATTTCATTGTTGATCTAGTTATACGTGTTTGTTTTGAAGATTTTCATGACACTGCAGCACCTCCAAATGTAAAAACATATCCACTTGTCGACTTGGAGTCTTTAGTATCTTATATCCAATTTGCATCACAGTATTTTTCAAGTACTGCTGGATATCTCGAATAGTGCAATCCAAAGTTTTTGGTATGTTTCAAATACTCTAAAACTCTAACAATTGCCTTCAAGTGTTCTGTACTCGGATTACTCGTATATCGACTTAGCCTACTAATTAAGTAAGCAATATCAGGTCGAGTGCAGTTCATGACATACATTAAACTGTCAATAATACGAGAGTATTCCAGTTGAGACTTACTATCACCAGTATTGAAAACAAGATGTATACTTGGATCCATAGGTGTTTTCATAGGGATAATGTTATATTTCTTGAATTTATCAAGAATCTTCTCAATGTAGTGTGATTGAGATAAAATGAAATCATCAGATGTTCTAGAAATTTTAATTCCTAATATAACATCGGCTATTCCCAAATCCTTCATTTCAAACTTACTTGTCAACATACTTTTAATAGTTTGAATTATGGTATTATTGTTACCCATAATTAGCATGTCATCTACATATAAACATACCATGACATATTCATTTTGAGCGCTTTTGACATACACACATTTGTCACACTCGTTAATTTTGAAACCATTTGATATCATTACGGTGTCAAATTTTTCATACCATTTTTTAAGAGCCTGTTTTAATTCATAAAGGGATTTAACAAGTTGACACACTTTCTTTTCTTGTCCTGGGGTCACAAAACCTTCAAATTGCTCCATATAAATTTCTTTATCTAATTCACCATTTAGAAATGCCGTCTTAACATTCATTTGATGTATATTCAAGCCATTCAATGCTGCTATCGCAATAAGCATACGTATGGAAGTAATCTTTGTTATTGGTGAATATGTATTGAAATAATCAAGACATTCCTTTTGCTTGTAGCCTTTAGCGACAAGTCTAACTTTATATTTGTCAATTGAACCATCTGCTTTCATTTTCCTTTTGAAAATCCATTTACACCCCAAATGTTTATTACCGGGTGGAAGGTCTACTAATTCCATGTATAATTTCGTAGTATGGATTCAATTTCACTATTAACTGTTTTTTTCAAAAAGAACCTTCAGTTGATGACATAGCCACTTTAAATTTTTGAGGTTCATTTTCTAACAAATATGTTAGAAAATCAGGTCCAAATGAGGTTGTCATCCTAGCCCTCTTACTGCGTCTAGGTCCTTATAGATTCTTGATCTATAGCCTCATTATTATAACGAGGTCTTTTAGTGAATTTGATTCACTTTGCAAGTTATAAGGAAAAATATTTTCGAAAAATGTAGCATCCTCGATTCAATAATTGTATTAACATGTACGTCGGGTATTTCAGACTTATGTACTATAAATCTATATGCTCTACTATGATAGGCATAACCGATGAATACACAGTTAATGGTTTTAGGTCCTATCTTAACCTTTTTAGGTTTAGGAACCGCTACTGTAGCCAAACATCCCCATACCCTTAAATATTTGTAGTTAGGTTTGTGACATTTCTATAATTTATAAGGTATCTTGTGTGTTTTCCGATTTGGCAATTGTTGAGAATATAATTGGCAGAAAGCAAAGCTCCCCCCACAAGTTCTTCGGTAATCCAGAACTTATCAACATAGCATTCATCATCTCCTTCAATGTTCGATTTTTTGCATTCGACAATGTCATTAGATTGATGAGAATAAGGTGCAGTAGTTTGATGAATAATTCCATGTTCCGAAACAGAATTGTTCAAACGGAGAATCATATTCACCACCTCTATCACTTCTTATTGCCTTAATCTTTTTGCTAAGTTGATTTTCCACCTCTAATTTATAGTGTTTAAACACTTCAATTGCTTCGTTTTTGCTTTTGAGTAAATACACATAGCAATATCGAGTGCAATCATCGATGAAAGTGATAAAGTACTTATTACCACATCTAGTTTGTACAAACTTTAAATCACATATATCGGTGTGAATTAAATCTAGTGGTTCGGTACTTATTTCGACAGAACGAAAGGGTAAAAAGCCATTTTTGCTTCTATACATATACCACATTTGTGATTAGGATCTAAATCGCACTTTGGTAATAAATCCAATTTGATTAGTCTACGCAAAGTATTATTATTTATATGTCCTAATCGTTCATGCCAAATATTAAATGACTCAAGCAAGTAAGAAGAAGATGTAATTTTATTCATAGGAGGTACAATAGTCATTACATTCAACTTAAAGAGCCCCTCATTTAGGTAACCCTTTCCTACAAACATATCATTCTTTGTAAGTACAAATTTGTCCGAAACAAATACTAGCTTAAACCCGTTCTTACTTAACAGAGAACCAGATACCAAATTCTTTCGAATATCGGGCACATGAAGAACTTCATTCAAAGTGAGCTCCTTTCCACTTGTCATTTTCAGCACGATCTTTCCATGTCCTTCAACCTTGGAAGATGAAGAGTTTCCCATGTAGAGTTGTTCATCATTATCCATTGCTTTGTAGGTAGAGAACATCCCGCGGTTTGAGCATATGTGACGAGTTGCTCCAGTATCCACCCACCATTCCTTAGTGTTTCCAACTAAGTTGCATTCGGAAACAACCGCTGAAAGATTCATGTCTTGTACCTTGTCAGAAAGGTTGTCATGTTCTGTTACGTTAGCTTGTGGAGGTTTTCCCTTAGCATTCCTTGGCTTCCGACAGTCCTTGGATCGATGTCCCGCCTTGCCACAATTGTAACAGTTGCCTTTGAATTTCTTAGAAGCTTTTGAAGAACCAGTTTGTCCTTCGCCATTGTGCTTCCTCTTTTTGCTAGTCTTTAAGCCTCCTTCCACAATGTTGGCCTTTGATTCCAACGAATTAGATGCACCATTTCTCTTTTCAGATTTGCGATTGTCTTCTTCTATTCTTAACCGGACAATGATATCTTCAAGTTTCATTTCCTTCCGCTTATGCTTTAGGTAATTCTTGAAGTCCTTCCAGGAAGGCGGTAACTTCTCAATCAGTGCAGCAACTTGAAATGATTCACTAAGTTTCATTCCTTCAGCATGGATGTCATTGAGTATAATTTGAAGTTCTTGAACTTGGGATATGACAGTCTTGTTATCAACCATTTTGTAATCCAAAAACCGACCAACAATGAATTTCTTCGTGCCGGCATCTTCAATTTTGTACTTGATGTCCAAGGATTCCCACTTGATGTCCAAGGATTCCCAGAGTTCTTTTGCAGACTTCGCATTGCAGTACACATTATATAATATGTTGTCAAGTCCGTTGAGTACATAGTTTCTACACAGAAAATCAGAATGTTTCCATGCATCAACCGCAGCCAATTTCTCAACATCAGAATCTTCCTTGGTGTATGGAGGCGCATATTCTTTGAGAAATTTTACCAAACTTAATGTTGTCAGATAAAAAAATATTTTTTGTTGCCAACGCTTGAAATCTGACCCATTAAATTTCTCTGATTTTTCTATACTACTACTAGGAAGTGACTACCAGGAGTTGTCATTTCTGAAACACAATCAGAAGATAAACGAGAAGGAGTAGAAACATAATAAATTTACAAAATAATGCAAATTCGTTTTAAGATTGTTGTTTCTACAATATAAAATGTCTCTTTCGAAGTTTAACACAATTACCTTGAACAATGTAAGCAGATGGATCAACAAGATCGCAGTGTTAATTCGAGCCCACCGAATTCACGATGTTTCCTTAAAACGAATTTCCTGCCTTTAAAATGTGTTAAAGGCCTTCAGCAATCATTTCCTAGGATAGAACGAATTTCGTCTCCTACAGAAGCAGCACAGGAATCTGCAGGAGTTCCAACGAACTCAATAAAGTGTATTTACTTCGAAATGAATATCAGAACGAGAGAGAGGGGAGAATAAGATTCAATGCAGAGAATATACGCAATGAAAATGGTGTAATTTTTTCTAGCAGCGGGGCAGGCTATTTATAGACTTGTTCGTGGCCATTCAAACAACCTTCAAGCCTTTTCAGAACAGTCGTCACTGTTCAGACAGTCCCAAAAAATCGAATAGACAGCAAGGTTCGGTTAACAGTCGACTGTTCAGTCCGGTTCAAAAAATTAATATAGTCCAAGAACCGAACGGACTCGTGCACGTGCACTTGCCGTGCCGTGCCGTGCCGAGCCGACCGGAAGGACGGCAGCGCGCGCGTATGAGGTTAGGACCGAACCCAATAGGATATAGGTCTCCTCCCTTTCAAAGACTATTGGTACCCCTTGGGGTCCAAACCCAATTCCCAACCTTACACTATATAAACCACACAAAAGTTTCATAACTTTCCTATGTGGGACAAGTGTATGAGAATTTTCAAATTCTTCACTATTTCATAGTTTCAAGTGGGTTACTTTGACATTAAATATTTCATTCAATGCTAAACGATTTTCGATAAATAAATATATCACGTTAATCATTTTGAAGAGTAGAACGTGAATATGCTAGGTCTAAGGCACGAGTCCCACTGAAATTTGGGCTCAAAGTTGACCCATTTCACTAATATAAAATCATTTCCCAACAGATAAGCATTCTCACCGCGTGACACTTGGCCTATAGTTTTCTCACTTGCTCCAAGTGTCCATTTTCCCCACTTCGTTCCTTTCTTTGCCCTTTGCGCCAAAAATGTGTTTCCTAAGTTCGATAGTATCCCTAACACACGAAAACAACTAAAATCAATAGATTTTCTAGTCAAATTAGTGACTAAGACAAGTTCAATAATTGTGTAGATTCACACTCATCATTGTCCAATTTCCTAAATAAAAATTTATGGCAAGAGAAGAAAAATAATGAAATATTATTCAACATGCATTGTTTGGGGTGAATAATTGAGATCATGTGGAAAAATAAAGTTTCTCACCAAAAAGTGGCCTCACTCAATTGTCGCTAACTAAATACCATTTGTGTGTTTGTTGAGCAATCGGCCTGCTTGCCTGTGGGACATATTCTATTTAGTGCAGAGCCTTTTTCAATGATCTTTTTAAGAGTTTGTAAAATTGTATTTTTGCATCTTGTTTTGACCTTCTATTTATTGAGAATAAGAATGAAAAATTGGATGAAATTATCTATTTATACCGCGATTGTGTAGATGAGCAAACAAACTTGTCCTCGTAGTTGTTGTCGCCTTTGATTTCACGTCTATCAACTTGTACATGTGTTTCGTGATAATGAATAAACTTATTGAGAATTGTGCACTTGATTGATTAAAAATCTTTTCAAGTTGGGTTTTGACATAGTCGAGGACTTGGCCAATGAAGTCTAAGCAATCCTATAGTAGTTAGGTCTAGACAGGACGCTACACAAGTCATAAAGTGGTTGAGCTTGGCACGACTTGGTCAACGATGTTGGAATAGTTGAGTCAGCTTTAATTGGTCTCATTTTGTCATGTGTATGCCATGTTAGATCTCATTAACTAGTTGCTTTACTTGATTCAGGATAATATCCATCGAACTATTCAATAAGTGTGTTTCATAACAAACGTTGAATCTTGCTTTAAAATAATGACGAGGGTTAGTTGGGTTAAATATTGAACATGGAAAAGGAGGAGACAAGAAAGGAGAAGTTAATTGTGTTACAAGGGCATTAAATCTGATGGCACATAAAAAAAGAAGATAATAATTGAAAAATAAATAAATAAATTATGGCTTCCATCTACTATTTGTGTGTCCATTAATTGCATCAAATTTATAATAATTGGAAATGTCAACATTGCATGTAAAACTTGATGTAAATTCCACAGCCCAGATGAAGTATCAATTAATTTCTAGTTATAATAATTAGATTGTCTAGTAAATTAGGTACACCCCATTACCCTGCCAAGAAGTGGCCCTGAGGTGTATGTACTAAGTTTTCATGTTCCATGTAACATAAGATCTTCCTCCTTGTCACAATATATTTGAAGCATTAGCAGCTTAACATATTCTTATCGCATGGAAGTGTTGAAATATGTCGGGTCACCCGAGTTGTACGACATATTAAAAGTACATTCCAAGCACCGCCTGACCCACTAGTCGAACTGTGAAAAACTTTGTAGATGTTCATAGTCGATCTAAATATAACTATTTTATATGGGTCAATCCATCCGGGATATGCTTAATTCTAGGGAGGCAGAATTCCCCAGCCTACCCGGTCCCATTGCCCCGACCTGAATAATGGTAAACGTGATGGGGATAGGAAACATGCCCCCTCACCAAATTCTCCGAACCTATCCTAAATCTTTTTATTCGCATTAAAAACTAAAAAAATATATTAAAAAACTCAATAAATGGAAATTATTTTAATTCCTACCCCGCCTCTCGAAAATCTCCTACACGAAGAGCATGATAGTTTGGTTCCCACAAATGAGAAGTCGCCAAGTTTGATCCCTCTCACAAAGGGACGACTAGCTGGGGAAAGAATCCAATAGCAATAATTGTAGTTTCGACATAACCTGTTTCGAAATTGGTATGAAAGGGATGAAATATTTGAGTTCCATATAGTCTTTCAAGCATCTACTACATTCACGCCTCTCAATCCCGATTCGAGACTTCTTCCTCGGGTTTTGATTTTCGATAAGAATAAGATAATCTGTTCATTTTTCAAGGATTGAGTGGTCCTGTCCCTTCCTATATCCCTACTGACTATGGATAATTATAGGTGTACCAGAATAGTAAAAAATGAGCTAATTAAACACTGCCCAATTGACACCTTTCTTCGTGCAACCAGCAATACGATGAAAACCAGAAT
Source organism: Fraxinus quadrangulata (assembly GCA_903798255.1). Taxonomy (NCBI): domain Eukaryota; kingdom Viridiplantae; phylum Streptophyta; class Magnoliopsida; order Lamiales; family Oleaceae; genus Fraxinus; species Fraxinus quadrangulata. The sequence goes on along the minus strand of CAIGRB010096734.1, from coordinate 16,892 downwards.
AAATGTGGAGAGGTTTCTACATGCATTGAAGACAAACCCAAAGAACTCTCATAATTAATTCAGAACAACTGCAGGAAATATGCATTTGATGACACAAATTGTCAGTCTAAATGTGTGAAAACATGCATGTAATAGCAAATATGGATTAACAAAACCCACAAATGAATGCAATAATTAATCATTAGCCTTTAGAGGCCAAGAAAATATATATTCACTCTCAACTCAACCATATCATTAAGAGACTTTACCCTCCAAGCAGAAAAGAACACAAGAAAAAGGCCATCTCATATTTGTTACTTTCTCTATGTTCTTTCTTCAAACTCTCCCTGTAATATCAACCTTTAATTTAATGGCTTGCAACAGTAGAAGATAATAAAGCATGCACTGTCTGTAATATACACCTGAATAAATAACTATTAAAAGTTTCAGTATATAATATTTTCTTCTAGATACTTGAAGCCACTCTGACAGGAAGAAGGAAAGATGAAGGTGAGTTCATTAATTTGTATAAAATAATGTATGCAAATCTTATTTTCATTATTCGACTCAATGAGGTCTAATTTCTTAATCATTCGTATTCTTTGCAGCTACTGAGTTGGCTGCATCGTGAATTCCGGCAGAACAATGGTGAAACGGTACTAAAAGATTTTTCTAATGGTGAGTTTTGTACTAAGTTCAAATCAGATAGACTAAGAGATGATATATATTAAACGATAAATCATAGAACAAGCATGGAATGTATATTGGATATTTACCTGAATCCAAAAGTAAATAGTCAATTCTTGAATACAAGAGAGAGGCACTGTTAATTTGGTAAGGGATAAGTGCCAAGATTAATTCAATGGAAACTTCCTATCATGCTTGAGCACACGTGGAAATTGTAATGACATCATTGTTACAATCCACACTGAAGGTTTGCTTCACTTCTCATATAGGTGGAGCTACCTTGATGGCAGTTTCTAAAAATTATTACCCCTTTTTTGCTAAACTTACTAGAAGAATGAGTCTATCTACCTGGCCTCCCTCAGACGCGGCCGGCAAGGCAAACCAGGTTTAGGTTTGCTTCTCATTTGGGGTGAGGGTAGGAGGTTCAGTTCCTAAAGAATGAGTCTTTCTGTCCATGGCAGCTCAGGGAAAACTTCCTCCACTTGTTTCACACACTGAGCACCGTTCTAGTTATTAAATCTATTACATCTTTCTCTTACAGGGAAGCCACCATCCAATAGCAAAGCACAAAGAGAAAACTGTTTCAGAAACTCATTTGCCAGTTTAGAGGCAGCAAGAGTGGAAGTAGAGGAGCTTGAAGAAGAATCATCTGCTGCTCTTACCGAACTTTTCCATGGATTCCTTGCTATTGGTACACTAGGTATCGTTAAACCACCTCGTTTAAAAGTTTAAGCTGTTAGAGGTCTTTGACACACCACCTTATGTGCATACCAGATTCATTTCTTATCGAAAGCTTAACAAGTGCATTTTCTTAAATTGGCCAAGGACACCTACCTGCTTTGATACCATGCTTAAACTATATTTTCAACAGGTACAGAACCAATCGCCATCGACATTTCAACGCCAACATTTTTCGACCCTGTGGATCACATAGCAGAAAAAGAAACTCAAGTGACAGAAACTGAACTGAAACTAATCAATGAAGAGTTGGAAAAAGTACTGCAGGGATCCCACAGAAGAAATGAGAGCTACAATTTCTCATCAGGCAGAAACAGTCATGTAAGTGCTGGAAGGAGCAGTCATGGTAGCACCATTACACTTAGTGGAAAGCAAATTGAAAGTGCAGAAACAAATGGAAATGATGGAATTGTCTGTCCATTGCAAAACTATCTTTTTGGATCAGCGATTGGATTACCAGAAACGGTGCCTCAGCCAGCAAGGAAAGAACATAGAACATCACTTGGGGAACTTTTTCAGAAGACTAAATTTGCAGAGGAAAATTCTGGAGCAAAATCTGAAAAGGGGGAAAAGAAAACAGAAAAAGAAACTGCTAAATCTGCTGTACATCTCATGAAAAAGATGCTTAAAAAGAGAATGCTGCATGCTTCCTCCAAGAACACCACTGCAGCTTCTGGTGAAGCAATTGAATCTGCCTCAGCTGATCACAAAAAACTGCACAAGGTATGTTTTTTATAGGGCAACTTAGAAATCACAAGAAACGAAGCACAACCCGTGTTTGCGAAGAATGTATTGAAGATGAAAAAGAAGCTAAAATCTTGTTTATTACACCGTTCAATCACGTCCAGTACTCCATACTGAACATTTCACTGCACTCGACTGAATTTACTCCATTAAAAAACCAAATTATTTGTAAGTTTTCCAATAATTTAAGAATCTATTGAGATTTCTAATTTGAAAATGTGAGGAATGCAGATCCTACAAATGTTCCACAGGAAAGTTCATCCTGAGACCAGCTCAAGAGTAGCACAAGAGTCCAATAAGCCCAACAAAAATGAGATACTGAAGAGCAATATAACAAATATGGGGGCATCTGATAATGGAGGTGTATTGCCAACTGCTGAATATATCACAATATATCCTCAACCGTCCATCTCAAAAGAAAGCCATTCTTATCCATCTGATCAGTTCATGATCAGCAGTGAGGACAGTGGCAATGGGGAGCACTGGGTCAAAACTGATGCAGACTGTAAGTATATGTACATTCATTAATCTCACAGAATCCTACATCATAAAATCCTCGTCCTGATTATAGAATATCCAATCATTGTTTTCTTTTTTATATATAAAACCAGTCAATTATAATCCAGAGTCCAGAAAGCCCCATCATCAGTTGCTGGTTACAACGAAGATTATTGAACCTTGTTATTGTCTCTCCTACTTGATGGTGGGAAAGTTCCCTACTTATTAGATTTTGTTGACTTGAATTCCACTCTCCCGTCGTTGTACAGCTTTTTATTATTAATAACAAAATCTCGGGATGCTAAATAAATAGTGAAGTTCTAAGAACATGTCAGCCTAGTTGAAATGTCCTGATGTATCTAGTGATCCTTTTCTCCATTAACCTTATGCAATTGAATAGCCTAACTTGTTTTGCCCTTAATTGTAGATTTGGTGTTGGAGCTCTAGAAGATGGATCAAGTAATTAAGGTGAGAGGCTCTCTCACTTTTTGATAGCAAAAATATTAAGAGATACTTGCATTTTAAAGATTTTTAACGTCGGTGTGATGTGCCTTTATCTTTTGAGTGGTTACATAGTGGATATGATTGTAAAATAAAAGAGGCAAAACCCCTCTTTGGGAGTGTTATATCGTGTGTGACACACTGAACTATTACAGTAATTGCTTGTACCTAATATTTTTAAGCAGTATATCTGTAATATTGCCTAATATTCGAAATAATTTTTTTAGAGGAATCTAATATTTATAATAAATATATTGAGTACTGTAATATGCAAAGCATTAATTATTAAATATCTTTCCAACGTTCACCAAAAAAAAAAAAATGATAGAAAAAAAACATAAATTAATAAGAAACAATTGAGGCCACTAATATGAAGAATCCATGAAATCTACCAACAAATCTTCAACCATAACTCTATCAGGTATTTTTCCTGCAGCACCATATATTGGGGCAAGCCCTCCACTGATAGGACCTGGATTTGCTTTTACCTGGTGGAAAAAATGCCAATAAAGTAAACTACTTTTCAAAATTTTAACCAACAAATATAAAGAGACGAAACCAGTTAAGCAACCGCTCGGAAGTGAAGCACGGATAACTAGGTTGAATCCGACCAGGGACAGACCCCATGGCATTCAACCCAGGAATTTAATCATAAGATAGGGCGCATTTTCAAAACAATAAGATTTTAACTTTTTATTTTTTATTTTCTTAAACTGCCCAGTACTGTTCAATCCATCTTACCATGCACATATAGCACGAGTAAAAGCATCTGCAGGATTCACATGCATGGCAATCCTTCAAAAAGTGTGAATCACTGGACTCAGAATATTAGTGTTCATATTATTAATGCACTTACAGTTTGCACAGAATCTTTCAGATCCTTCAGAAAGCCCTCAATGACAGGTACATGTTGCAGTGTAACGCAAATGTGAATGCTGTGAAGATATATAAATGGAAAAAGATCTCAGAACAAATCTTTCTGTTGGAGCAGGATTGAAGAATTATATCCCAAAAACAAAAGGTCGAAAGAGAAATAAATATAAATATACCAAATATATGAAAACTCTATCATAGCATCATTAGTGATAATCCAACCACCACCAAGGATATAGTCAGATAGCCCAAGGATTATAAAATATTAGACCAAATTAATAACAGAGAGAAATTCAGACACCATTATTAGATTGACTTTTATCAAGGCATTCACTATAATAGTGGCTAACAATATTCAATTAGTTCGCATACCTCAAGTTCTCTCAAATTTTCAGATAAGAACAGTTACCTGTTAGGTCTCTGCAATGCATTTAAATGCCAGCCTTTCGATGACATAATATCATTGACTTCAAATATGTCTACAACGTCAGAACCAAAAGCCACGATTGTCATGTCAGGCCTTCCGACAACGAATAACTCAGGAATCTCACGTACTCTACCATAAAAGCAAGAATGACACGCTTTAGTCATAAAACGGAACACCATGAAAACTTCAAATAAGAGAATGATATATACCCCTTTTCTATTCTCTTTGAGGCATCCATGATTTCCCTCGTGTTGTCCAGATATCCTGTTCATTGAATTTCTACAAATCAGTTCATAAGCCACATATTTGACTAGAAATTTTGGGATTGGCAATAGGGAAATAAAAACAAATGTCCGAAAAAGTGGCACCTTCTAGTCCAAGAGACATCATTGCTGCCCAAGCACCTGCAATCAGACCTCCAGGCCTGCTGCCAGCAATGGTTGGAGATACATAAAGCCCACCAGTCCATTCCGTTACTGAAGTATCAACAGAAGTAAATCAGAACAAAAGACTGCTCGAATTTGGTAAAATCTGAATAGAGATAAGCAGAACAGCAGAGTAAAAAAGATGGCGTAGTGTGTCACAGTATGATAACATTAACTACAGAAATGTCTATGAATCACATGCTTTTTTAAGCCCATTTCCTATCAATGGGAAACGAGTACCCATCTGACCTCAATAAAATAGCACTCACGTAAAAGGCAGAGAAACTCTTCAGGGAAAAGTAACTCACCAGCAACAAATTGATGCTTTCATAAGTAATCCAAAATGCAAGTAATCCAGCACCACAAGTAATCAGCCCACCATTAACAATGCCACAACCAAAGAGAAAAGGATAAGACCTTAAAGAACAAGGCAGCAATAACAATGCAATTGAATCAATTAATAATACTTCTCATTCTAGCAGGACAAGTTAATTTCAAGTTTGATCTCGTGTAACTGTTTCCTCTTTTGGCTACTTGTGGACTAATGTAATTTATATAATGAAATAAAGATTCATTCATCTCTTTTGTATGGATATGTCCCTGTTTACCTACTTCTCCAACATATATGTTTGTGTCAACATAATAGATGCTATAGTTCTGCTAGTAGAGTAGCTTTTCTTAAACTAAGCTCACGCATAAAATTAACTTTTCCCAGATGTTAACAGTTATGAACTTCAGAGAAGATATAAAGAAAAAAATAGAGAATATGATGAATTAGAAATCATTCATAGACTTGTGGTGGTATTTCTTATTAATGCCATCTGCAAAGCCTGCCTGTGATTTGGGAATCAACTCAGAGATCAGAAAGGCCAATATAGAAGGCACAAAATAGTTTACATTCACCTGGAGAAATAAATCCACAGTATAGTCAATCCCTTAGGTATATGATGCAAATAAGAAAATAGGTTCCACTTTCAAGTTGGATAAACAAAATAGGATGTTTTTGTCCATGTCAAGCTGTTTGTTCCAGTTTGAGGATAGAGTGGGATACGGACAAAAAATAACTTATGAATTACCTTCCGAATGTCATGATCCCTGTATAAAACTACACTTGTTCCTTTGGGGGCCAGCCCATACTTGTGTACATCCACAGATATTGAGGTTACTCCTTGAACAGAGAAATCGAATGGTGGTACAGGATACCTATGAGGCAAGAGTTAGTTATCAGTAGTNAAAAAAAAAAAAAAAAAAAGCAGCAGCAAATCCAGCTAAGGTGAGAACAAGAAAGGTGAGTGGAGACAAAGCTTTTCAGATATTTTACACCAAGACCAACAAGATTTCTGCCCTGCTTGATAGCAAAATCAAAATGAAAAACATCAACAAAAAATTTCACATAAAGTGATGGTAGCATATAAAACAGGTATTAACTGTACCACCACCACAAAAAAAGATTAATGCCATTGGTCAACTGAACTTTAAAAAACATTCTAGGCTGTCCAGCCAGAGATGTGCACTTGTTAAAATGGCATGCCTTGTAGTTTGTTAAAATGGAATGCTATAATTGTGGGCAGACAAATACCTGTCTGAACCCACCAAGTGCTAGCAGTGATGACATAGAAGTATTAATAGTATGAAATGCCTTTTCTAGCACTTAAGAGTAATTACTTCAGAAAATTTTTGGGATTAGAAAGGATGTACCTCCAGAAACTACAAGATAGAAGCCTACCAATACACGATATTAAGTTTATAGCATCATATATCACTTATGACTTAAATATGCCACCCTAAAAGGGTAAATTCCTTTCGCGGTAACTATACTTTTACTTAGTGTCAATCAGGTAACTGTCCTTCAATTTTATTCAATTGGTAACTCCACTTTAATTTGATTTCAATGAAGGTAACTTCGTCCAATTTTACCGACAGAAATTGATGATGTGGCAACCAATAAATGATGATCATCACATATAACCATTAATTATAAATGTGCAATAAGTACAATTGATTCCCATCAGTCCAAGTGACGGATTGAACGGAGTTACCCAATTGAAATTAAATTATAGTTACTCAATTGAACAAAATTGAAGTACGGATACCTAAATGATATTGAGTAAAAGTAAAGTTACCGCAAATAGAATCACCCCCTGAAACAATAACCACTGTATGAAGACCTTGGGTACGAACATCTTTGTCTTTATGAAAAGGTAGCAATAAAGCATAATTCTTTAAACCAAAAGCATGCATTCGTATATATTAAGAAATGCTATAAAAGGATTGCCGGAAAACGAGATAAATTCTGCTCAAGATTATCGTGAAGCACAGAGGCACATCTAAGAGACGAAATCATAGACCAGCCAACATAATTAGAGTCAGACTCACCCAAGCTTCCGAGCGAAAGGCAATACGAAGCCACCAAGACAAAGATCAACATGAAAGCATATCCTTAATGTAGCTGCTAATTCACCAAGCTCCTACAAGAGAAATTCTCATAATTACAATTTGAAAAGAAAGAGATGAGTGGCTCCAGAATGGAAAAATAGAAAGTTAGTGTCATGTGCCTCAATTGGGTCTATGATTCCATGTGGGAAGCCAGGTGCTGATCCAACAACCTGTAAAACATGGTCTTTAAGTTAATATTAGCCAACAGACAAACATAAATGTCATTTTGGTGAACACATTCAAAAGGGAGTACTAGATTTATTTTGTTTTAAGGGTGTGATTCTCTAGATATTTTTGTGAAGGGGAAAAGGCCTGCGTTGCCCTTGGACTCTGACTACTATATATCAGTGGAACCTAAAATGATAACTAAAAAATGAAAGGACAAAAGTATGACAAGAATGCTAGAACCTGAAAGTTAATTTGAATTGAGATGCACCATAGTTAAAGGAAATAGATGTTGACATGGAAAATTCCATGCATCATAAAATGAAATCCAGCACTTCCGATGCAGAATTTGCTTCAAAAAAGCCAAATGCCATAGGAAAAGAGAACAAGATAAAAAGACCTTACCAATATGGTGTTCCTGTTGATATGCCGTTTAATAGCTTTAACATCAGCTCGAAAATCTTTGTTTACGGGAACCCGCCACAATTTAATGTTAAAGTAATGGGCAGCCTTGTCATATGCTGAGTGAGCGGAAGCGGGTATTATCCTAGTTTTGGGAAGATAAATGAGTTGTGTAAAGATAGAGATTAGAATAGGATAAGAAAAAATATTGGCAGATTTACATACATTTCTGGTCTAGTGATCCCCTTCTTAGCTTTCATATAGTCACGCGAGGCTTTTACAGCCAACACTATACTTTCTGTTCCTCCTGATGTCATATTTCCACAAATTTGTCCTACAGAAGCCTTTTCCTTACTTCCAAGTAGTGCAGCTGTCATTGCAACAACTTCTGCTTCAAATTTCACTACACTCTGGAATACATCCAGATGCAGAGGATTGGTGTGTGCAAACCTGAAAAAAGATCATAATACTAGTAAGAAAACAGATGCAGAACATGAAGCATGTTGAAGTTGTCACATCATGATAAAGAAAAATATCTGTGAGGGCACTGAAAATAGAGCAATTGTCAGAAATAATGCATTAGCAGGGTTCAAAATTAATTAATTAAGAGTTTAACATTTGATCGAATCAGTTACACATAAAGGTTGTGAGTATATTACATAGTTTAGAATAAGATGTAGATATAATTTTCCACTCTCAATCATCAACATAATCATTACAGAGCAACAGAAATTGTTTGAAAAATAAAAATTACAGTTTTATCTTACTAACATTGAGCATGCCTCATTTATCAAAGAAAAGTGTCCTTCATATTCGTTTCCTCCAATGTAGCTGCACAGAACATATTAACTTAGTAACTTGAAGGATGAAACTTCAGCAGAATGAGGAAATTTATACAAGTACAAGAGTGGATTCCGGTGTCATAACTGAAAACATACACTGTACCAGAACATTTGCCCTGCCATGCTGCATCTTTTTGTTTCTCATCTTTCATTTTCTCAATGATCATCCCTCCTAATCCAGCCCTGGGCAACTCAGTCCTCCAACCCTCTCTTTTAGATTTACCAGAAGCTTGCAACTTAGTCACAACCTATGCGCACAGAAAATCAGCATATCAGCTGAAGAAGCTGATATTTATTTATTTGAATTTCGGAATCAGAAAACTGAATCAAAATGAAAGACCAAGACGTGAAAGATATATTACAGTAAGCATAATTCTTGCAATCTGACATTTGACATCTCTGTAGCACAGACACTTCAATTAGGGTAGCGTGTCAGTGTCCGACACGAGTCGATGCCGACACTTCTCGAACACTCTACCTTTTATATTAGAAATATTATATATTATTAATTCAAAGTTATTAGTAAGTAACAAATAGTTACTCATATTTAAAAGATTTGAATAAGAAAAATTAATAACAAGTAGAAAACTAAATTTATACTATATAAATGAAGAATTTTTAAGAATTTAATCAACGTGTCGATGACGTGTCGTGTCTGTACTTTTTTTAAAAATCACGTGTCGACGTATCCGACACATATCGTGTCGGACACAAGTGTCCGTGTCTGTGCATCATAGTTTGGCATCTCCTTACTCTGGTCCATCACCATTATATGAGGTCACACATTTATTGCAATCACACAATTTTTAATTTCAGTCAAAATCAAACTAGCTCACAAGCAAGACCACAACTTCAAGAAGACAGGCCGTATATACTCCACACTAATGAGCACGGAACAGAAGCATCCTTTGTAAATAAACACACATTAAACTGCTTCAAGACATTATTCGCAGGACAGCATTTATTAGCCCATGATAATGTTCAGCTATCACTGGAATTTACTAGCAAAACATGACCAGAAAACGGAAACTCAAAAATGTAAAATGCCGCATATTTTAAATCATAAAGCAAATTGCATTAATTGCTCTTTCTATAGAGTATCCCATTAGTACCATAGTTCCACCTGCTATCACATCCAAGACTTTCTACAATCTATTTTTGACTTCAAATTCCTACCAAATTAAACAAAAAAAGCACAAGCGCAATAGCTCATTAAATGGAACGCAAGACTGAATAATTAATAAAATAGAATAGAAAGTATACTAACCTTTTGCTTTTCGCGGTCCATGTAATTTTTCACACCAGGCACCAACCTATCTCAAAATGTAAAAAACAATTAAAACATTATTAGTCACCAATTTTTGAAAAATATAAAAATTTGAGAGGTCAAACGAGTAATTACTTGACGAAGGTAAAAAAGAACCCTAAAATCGAAGCTTTGAATCCTTTCTCGTAAAAAACACGAAGAATGGACTGAATACTCCGCGCGACGAGAAGTGTTAAAATAGGAAGAAAAATAAGCGCCAGAGGTTCGAATTGAGCTAGATACGAATTTGCAGAGGCTCGAAATTGCTGCAGCCAGGTGAAAAACTCAGAAAAATCCATCTTCTTGGTTGATTGATGAGAACTATGAATGACACTTGTTAAACGGAGTCGATAGAATTTCAGACAGAATTTACGTTTCTATATTTAGGGCTGCGTTTGGATCTTGAATCTTGATCAAGTAAATTGTTACAATACTTAAAATTTTCTTTTTAAAGTACAACTAGTCATGTTCGACTGTATAAACTATAGACAAAAACACAATTCGATTTGGACGATCAAACCACTTAAAGCAATTTGAAGTTTTTCCAAACGAAAAAATTGGCTTTTCCGATTTAATTCAATGTAAAACAACGATTTAGCAAAGAAAATAACACATATTTAACAAATTAAATCATAAATATTAATTTAAAATCTCACGCTATAACATAAATATTAGTATCAATACAAATATTACAAATCAAAGATCCACATTTCAAATCATTACAATGGAACAACATAATATAAACAGTTTAGGTTTAACCTCGTAGTCGATATCAATATGCACAACATCTTCATTAGTAATTGTTAAAAGTTTTGATGTGACCAGAATTCTTGTTAAATATTTGATTGAAAATACTTCTGGAGGTATATTTGGAGTTGGTTGATTGTTTTGAAAAATTTCTAAAGCAATGAAAGACTACAAGGAGTCAAAGAAAATAAAAATTGGACCAAAGATTTGTTCGGACAAAGACCGGGCGCCCAAGTGTGGGGATCTAGGCGCCTAAGCGCCATTCGGAGCATTATAGAGTTTTTAATCTAGGGATAGCTCGCTAGCTGCGAGGAGTTTCGCTCGTGCACTGGCGCTTGCTTTTCCGTTTGAGCGGCAATGTTATTCAGGAAAATCGGGTTTCACGATTTGGACAGTTTTTTACTCTTATTCAACTTCAAATATACAATTATTGATTTTACATATTGTATTGAGACTTCATCTTATATGAAACTCTTCACATATTAATTCTTCTAGTATATTAGTACTTGTTACATTATAAATATGTGGTGTATTACATATATTTGTTGAGAGAGTGAGAACATAACAAAAGATAGAATCTTGTTTATAGAGAGAGACTTGCATATAGAGATATCTAGGAAAGAGTTTTGTGAGATCTAATCTAACATATTGTAATTCCTTATTTTTGATACAGTGAATTCTCCGTCTCTATCCTGGTTTTCCATGTAAACCTTCTGTTTTTGTGATTATTGTTATTTTCATCTTATCCATTATCTTGTCTTTAAATTCGCTCAATTTCTAACAAGTTATATCAGCACGTGTACCATCCGAGTTAGATTGTTAACAAGCGGTATCAGAGCACGCATCAGTCGGATTAAATTGTTAACAAGTGGTATCAGAGCCAATGATCAAAGTTCTTGAGAGAGCCAATTTGGTGTTGTGATGATGAGAAATAATACACCTTGTAATATAGTTGGTATGGTAAATTCATAATTAAGATGTTTGACGGAAATATCAAGACATTTGGTGATGTGAGACATGTTCCAGATTTGAAAAGAAATATTATATCTTTGAGTACTCCTGATTCAAAAAAGTTATACCAATGAAGGTGGAGTTCTGAAATTTGGCAAGGGTGTTGAATTGTGATGAAGGGGTAGAAAAGGTCCCAGTTCTATGTCTTGCAAGGTTCTATGATCACGGTTGATTCAACTGTCACTAAATTAAGGAAAATAGATATTAGACCAAATGAGAGATTTGGTGAGGCTGATTTAGTTGCTTATGCGTTGACTTAAGTGGAGTTAGTTGTGATCGGGATTGCATATGGTAATAATTTGAGCAAATTTGGTAACTTCGTTGAAGTTAGTTGTGAACTCGATGATTTTGTTGTTCGTAGTGATTCGGACAAATTTGGTGTCCGAGGTAACTCTACTGGTAAACAATGTTAAGATTCAATTCAGGGTTGTTAAGTTTGCCCTTAGGGGCTTTATGGAAGAGGTGGAGCATGTTTTCTTTGGAGTGTTCTATTCGGAGAATTTTTTGGAGTTAATTGAAAAGTTAAATTTTATTCTTTTCATTGAAATTCCTGTCAAGGTGGAGTTTGTTAGATTTTCGTTGTAATCCGAATTCTTGTCAAGTATTTGATTGGAAATACTTTTGGAGGTATATGTGGAGTTGATTGTTTGTTTTGGAGAAGTTTTGAAGCAGTGAAACTTTTGGAGAAGTCTTGAAGAAATAGAAAACTACAAGGAGTCAAATAAAATAAAAATTGGACAAAGAATATGTTGGGACAGAGATAGGGCGCCCAAGCATCGGGATCTAAGCTCATAGGCGCCATTCGGAGCATTATAGAGTTTTTTGTTCTGAGACGGATTGCCTGAACGCTAGGCCTGTAGTGCCTGAGTGTTGCCTCCATCGTTCACTAGTCGCGAGGTTTCTCACTTGAGCACTGGTTATTGGGCACCAGCTTTTTCGCTTGAGCGATAGTGTTATCCGGTGAAATCAGGGTTTCACAAATTAGACAGTTTTTGGACTCCTATTCGACTTCAAATATTCAATTATTGGTTTTATCCATTGTATTGAGACTTCATTTTATATTAAATTTTTCATGTATTAATTCGCCTAATATGTTAGGGATTGTTATATTATAAATATATGGTGTATTACACATCTTTGTTGAGAGAGTGAGAAGATAATAAAAGAGATGATCTTGTTTATAGAGAGAGAGACTCGGAAATAGTGATATCCAGGAGAGAGTTTCGTGAGATTAATTCTAACATATTGTAACTCCTTACTTTTGATATAGTAATTTTTTCGTCCCTGCCCGTGATTTTCCATGTAAGTTTTGTGTTCTTGTTATTGTTGCTATTTTTATCTTGTCCATTATCTAGTCTTTAAATTGGCTTAATTTTTAACAAGTGGTATTAGTGCACGTACCATCTGAGTTAGATTGTTATCAAGTGATATCAGATAGCGTACCATCCGGATTAGATAGTTAATGGTCAGATATGATTCATTATCTGCATAAAAATAATAATATAGAAAAATGTATTCATTCATTATAATTAAATGATATAAAACAACTATATAAAAGAAAATGAATAGAAAGATTAAATATGATAATATCTTTTATAACTTTCTCTAAATTAGTCAATATTTCTACCTTATTTAAATATTGACAAATTATTGTAAGTTCCTTATTACTATGTAACCAACTCTTAGTGCATATCACTGCATCGACCATTTTTGCATTCAACGAACTCATAAAAGAATCAAGAATTCGACTACTATTTGAACTGCAGACTCAAAAGCAACTGTGAAAATTTGAATAACTAATATGTTTTTAGCAATCTGGGAGACAATTTTGTACTTCTTTGCATTCAATTTTCACCTAAGTAATATGTCGAAAGATTCGTTGGTCAAATATTCGCAACAATCATTTATGTAATCCACCAAACCATTCTAGTGATTAATAGTAGATTCTAGGAACTAAATTAAAAAAATAAACAGTAAATTGAGTGACATGATCAGGAAATTGAGACTCAAATAAACAAAAAATATTATTTTGTTGAAAATCTAAGGGAGCCAAACATAAATTAGAACAAACAGCACAACTATCAATAAAAATATAGCAAATAATTACAAAAACAATTATTAAAAAAATGGGCAAACTAACCTAGATTTTGAGCCGAAATTTGAGAAAATTATTAGTAGAAGGAAAAAAATGGCATGGCCAAAATCAACAATTTGAAAAAGTGTTTTCGATTTGATTTTATGGTTTGATGATTTCATTGTTCTATCCTAGTATAAATACCAATTAAAAGTCAAACGACTCTTTATCAACATATTTCGTAGGATCACAATGCTATTAATTTACAAATCATTTTTTTTATTTATAAAATACTTACCAAATATATGCTTAGTCAACGGCTAAGCAAAGTTAACATCAAATTTTAAGCAACGCTGACTTTGTAATGGAGAATTGCTCATTAATTAAACAAATTGAATCTAATTTTTAATTAAGAGTAATTAATTTAGAAGAAGCTCTTTAATTTTGTTTCGGTACAATATAAGACGTTAGAAAATTTAATTTTTATTTTCAATTTCCATTTTCTTGCCGACATTCGAGATTTAAAATCCTATAATGATTAATTGTAAGTGATAATGGATTTTCCATGTTGCCTACTCTCGATGAATTAATATCAAGTATAAATGTGAATAAAAAGAATGTGATTAAATATAGATAACTTGTTTACTTATTTTTGTGTAATTTTGTTAAGTGCATTAATACCAAAAATTGACAGTCCAAACAGGATCTTAACTTATTCAGTAGGAATTGCGTACACGTTATCGCTTGTTGGGATTGTATCTTCGGCAGTAGATTTTCCTGTTAAATCACTTCAATCACTGAATTTTAATTTGGCGAGAAGAATAAAGCGCGTATCGATAAAACAATTTCACAGACGTTTTCATTTTGGCCAGGATCAGGAAAAAATTTAGGCTGAAGTTGCTAAATTCACATTTTGTCTCCTACTGTTGCTTAAAGCAGTAATTATGTGTTGAAACAAATATAATATTGCGGAATATAATAATTTTATTTTTATACTGAAAAGAACGAACTTGTAATAAACTGCAATAAAATAATTTTACTTATACTGAAAAAAAAAACTGCAATAACATCGATAAAGGGTAAAGAATTAGCAAACCGATACCTAATATTACGTAGTGCCCTTAAAATAGAATTGCTCTCTCACCGTAGGTGCTTGTGGATTCTCATGAACGTCTGTCTCGCAAAATATAACGGTAAACTAGTAAAATCAAGCATTTCGTTTTTACTTTGGTGAACTGATTTTTTGTGAGAACACTACCATCAAGACTTAGATGAAATTGAAAATTTTTGAGCAAATGGTAATGGGAACATGAAATATTTTCGAGCAGACAAGAGAATGAAAACAATATGGAATTCCGTGTGTTTGGAATGAGGGGGAACCGACTGTATAAGTATGCTCTAATGGAGAATTAACATGTTGAGAGTTACTGGGTGTTACAGCCTTTAATACCACCATAAAGCCATGTTAAATATCTCCATTAACAAAACAAGAATTTCAGGAGTTGAGGGAATTTGGAAAGTTTTATTTGGAGAAAATAATAAAATTTTATAGGAAATAAAATCAAAACGTGCACCATCCAAGGGGGCCAATTTTTGGTCGTCGTGTACGCAGGTCGCGCTCGCATACAAGTTCAAGTTTCGAAGCTCAATTTCGATCATTGATTTGCACCCACATGCGTGCGTACTTAGAGAGAACTTTTATGTCACACATGATTACTTACTTTTAAAGTGTAATCATATATAAAGTGGTCATGAATTTTATCATTTTTCTATGTGGGTCAACTTAAATTAGTTTTCCTCCAACACAATAAAACATCTTCCGATTCATCACTTTGAGCTTCAATTTCTCACTCATCCGCTTATCATTTTTGGTAAGTAAATATATGATTTCGACGTCTTTACGGAGGAGAACGCAAATCAACCTTAATCTTCCAAAATGAACGAACTAATCCCACTCAAAATTATGCCAAAAGTAGCCCACTAAGTCAATTTTTTCAACAATCCCCCATATGAATGAAAATTGAGAGCGACGCGGAAATGAGAGACATAAGGATTTTGTGATAACGGTGGAAACTTACATAGGATATATAGGTATAATCATTTGAATATTTCCTTGTGAAAGTATATTTACTTTATTAGTTGATTAGTAGACACGATGTCTTTGAATTGTTCTGTATTTTATGTAAATGATATACTACACACATGCTTCTTCCTAACACAATCCAGTTCTTATTATTATATTCGATTATGGCATTGAACATGTGCTTGGTTCTGCGAGAGTTTCTAAAAATTGAGCCCCACACAATTCCCTTAGAAACGACCACATTTCTCTCTCACATAGGTAATTTCTAATTACAAGTAACCCACATTACTTCTCTTGATTTTCGACGCACAAGAATCATTAAAAGCCTATTACTTATCCTTCATCCTTACGGGTATCAATGTTACGTCATAGGAATGGACATATGATAATAGCTCCCACAATAATTCAATTAAGTCTTTACAATTAGGTTGTCCATTTGAAACTAGATATCGAGATCTCCAGTCAACTAAGTTGGATTTCCTTTGTATTAACTCATTCATTCAAGGACTTAAATTCCATTCATTTCGATGCTTTTCTAACTAACTCTCTCTTTGATCATTTGGCTAGCGGATCCGCCATATTATCATTTAACCTTACATAATCAATAGAGATAACTCCAACTGAGAGTAGTTGTCTTATGGCATTATACCGCGACGTATATGTTTAGAATTTCCATTACACATCTTATTCTGTGTCCTTCCAATCGCTGATTGACTATCACAATGTATGTAAATTGCTGGCACGGGTTTTGACCATCTCAATATATACTTTAAGAAATTGCATAACCACTCAATCTCTTTACCACATTTATCTAATGCTATAATCTCAGATTCCATGGTAGATTTGGCTATACCTATTTGTTTAGAGGAATTTCTGGATATAACTGCACCTCCCAATATGAATAGTGGACTTTGAGAGTCTTTTATATCATATATCCAATTAGCATCACTATAT
>CAIGRB010096731.1:0-28183 GCA_903798255.1 Fraxinus quadrangulata | reverse complement strand
GAGCCGCGAGTTTTTTTGCCATCCCTAGTCACAATTTAAAACTTTTATAGGTCATAATTAGTTCATTGATAACAAATCAAAAATTTATATATCACAATTTATTCATCGGTCACAAATCTATCAAATTAATAATCACATATTATTCATGGTCGCAAATCACAAATTTTATATGTCACAAATTATTTTACGATTACAATTCAAAAAAATTATAGGTTACAATTTGCTTATCGGTCACAAATAAAAAAATCTATACGTTACAATTTATTTATCAGTCACAAATTACAAGTATTATAGCCACGCCTTATTAGACAGTCACAAATTGTCAAATTATCTGTCACATATTAATAATTTTTTATGTCACACGTTATTTCCTAGTCACAAATTATCGAATTTTCTGGTTGAATATTGTTTATCGGTCACAGATTGATGAATTTAATAGTCATAAACAACCAAATAATCTGTGACTACTAATAACACTTATGACCACCACCTCACCACTGCCACCAACAACAGGCAATCGAAACCTTGTTGCTGGAACCACCACCACCACCTCTCGACAACAAACATCATCTAAAATACCGACATCACTAAGACCACCACTACTCACCCACAACCACCACTAAAACCACACAACCTCCACAACCACCCCTATCCTACAACCCCAAAAAATCCCCAACCCTACCATCATCGCCGCCACAATCACCGACCATCACACCACCACCCAACCACCATTAAAACCACAGATCCACCACTACGCTCCACAACGGTGCTAACAGTATTCCCACCATCGCCGCCTGTACCACATCACCAACAAAAATTACCGCTGCCGTCGCCACAACAACAACGCGCGCTTATACCACTCCACTAACAAAAACCACCACCGCAACAACCAGAAAAAAAAACCTGTTGATCGGAAACCACCGCACCCAACCCCAACCGCTGCACCTAAACCATCGCACACCTCATAAAAAAAAAAGACGAAGACAGGTCGCGACTTTGACTTAGCCGGTTGAAGCGGCTTGGATTTTGCAGCTGGCTTAGCCTTGGCAGCTAGCTTAGCCTTGGTAACAACTTCCTTTGGCTTGGATTTCACTTTGGAATGAGGTGATTTCTTCTCCTTAAAGGTTTTGCTGACGGCGACCTTAGGCTTGGCAGCAGGAGCCGGCTTCTTCGTAGCAGCTGCAGTAGATTTGGAAACAGATGAACGAGCCGGGAGAAGCTTGTATGAGTTCTTGACCTTAACCACCTTTCCAAAAGCCATAAGCTTCTTCAAGTGAAATAGCAAAAGCTTCCTAAAGTTAGTCGGCAGACTCTTCTGCTTGTCCTCAACAAATTTCTGAATCGCGTATTGACTGGATCCAGTTCTCTCCTTCAGCGACGGCGAACTTGCGAGGGGAAGAAGGTAGAGAGATGAGGGAGAGAGAGAGAGAGAGAGAGAAACGGCTACAACGACGAGGATGAGAGAGAGAGAAAATGAAGATGTGACAAATGATTTGGAATTTTTAGGGTTTTGGTAATTATAATTTAAATAAAGATGAATCAATATCTGATTTTTGTATAAATAAAGTTTATATTTGAAATTTGAAATTGAATCTTTAAAGTTCTGGTTTCATGTAATTTCCACATAATTCATTTATTCAAGTGAACAAATCTCATTGATAATGATATTAGTTAGGCCTTGCAAATTTGTTACTTGTTGGGCTTTGCAAAATTGAATAAATAGTAAAAAATAAAATAAACTTATAAAAAAGGATAAATTTGATTTAAGAGTCGGGTACCGACGATTTCGATTCAAGAATCGATCCATACCCGATTTGAATTTGATTGAAGAATCAAGAATCGATCCATACCTGATTCTTTCTCAATGCTAGTTCCTAATTTTATTTATTTTTTATTGAAACTAGACATGAATCCTTGTTCCGGTGAAAATGTCCACCCCAAGATTTTAGGATTATCATAAATATTAAAACTGGTTGAACTGACTAGGAAATGGCGAACCGGCTGATGGACGGGTGCAATATACTTATCCTATGTTTTGGAAGATGAAAATTAAAGATTTTTCCTTTTTTTGAGTTAGCATATAGTTTGTAGGATATAGTGTGATTGTGAATGGGGTTAAGTTATAAGTTTGTACTTTCTATCACGTCACACGCAAGAAAATTGTTTATGCTCAAATGTTAGACACATTTCCTCTATTCATATACTGAAGGCTTCAGCGTCGATTTTTTCTTACATCCCTGCTAATGTTTCCAATTTATGTTACAGGGGATTCAAGCGCTTTTACAACCGAGCTATGCTTGAAACTTCATATTATCTGAAAGACGATTGCTTGGAGATCAGTTGTACTGTTGGAGTTGTAGTTTCTGCTATCTAATGACACTCTGGTATTAGCATGTGTTGATGCCACTGATTACTTGTAAATGGATTGCTCGATGATGAAATTTGCTAAAAATAAGATTTAAAGGGTGTCAAATGACGACGTTATATATGACTTTATCGAGAAATCTCTAGTTAAAAAGTTAGCATATTTTGTTGGGATCTGAAATTTGTGGATTGTAAGTGAATGAATCATCATTTATGTGTAATATATGCTCTTCCTTTAACATGACATGTTGTGGTTACTGAATCACAAACCCAATAAAGGAAATGGAGTCGGGTAACCAATTTAAATTTATGAAACAAGATAAGTTCTTCATTGTTATGTATGTTCATTCTTTTGTTTTTTCGAGTTACTAAGAACCACAACTATGGCAAGATCAACCCGATATCCGTAGGATTTCACCCCAAATGTGACGAGGATTACCCATCTAATCGGGTAAACGGGGCGGGGACAGGGACGGGGCGATGGTCATTACTCCAAAGCGGGTACCAGAAACATAGTTCCCCTTGTTTAAAGTTAATTTCAAATTTAAATTTTTTATCAAATAAAAATAATATATTTATAATTTTTAAAAAGAATATAAATTGTTTTTAACAAATTAGTAAAAAAAAATTATAATAATTACTAACTAAAGATATAAATAATAAAATACAAAAAAATAAAAATAAATAGGGCGATAAATGAGGTAGGGGACCTCCCTACCCCACCCTGATACCCATCCCGTCCTGCTTTAATTGAGTATGAGAATGGAGTAATGTAATAAAAATATCCGACGGGACGGAGGTGAGAATGACTGACCTATCATATGCCCATGTTCGTTGCCATCCCTAGATGTGATCAAATGTATATGTGCAACCATGTATCTATAGAGGACAGTTGTCCAGATACTATGAGCTGGAAAAGGGTTCAATAATGGCAAATTTTCGTTCAAAAGTTACGTATGATCTCTTCGAGAAATAAGTTAGTGGTGATAATAAGGCATGGTGGACGAGTCTCTTGAAAGGGTGAGATCTCGTTTTTCATGAGCACAGTGCATGCAATAGCAAACACTTTATGTTTTTAGATGAGAAATAACTTTTAGAACGTTTTACATCTTGTTTGTACTTGAATAAATAAGACAAGTTTCAAACTGCAACAATACTTGGATGTGCATACAAAACATGAAATTATATCTTTATGATACACTGTAGCTTTTAAAACCTCCAACTTATAACCAAGTTTCACTTCAGTTAGAATACTCTACCTTTGCTGCCACCACGGCCAACCCTTGCTGCCTCACCCCCTCCAAATCCCTCGTGGTGGGGGTGTTTGCAAGGTTCGGTGTGGAGATTAAGGGATTTTTTTCCTGAAAAAATGAGATTGGGCATAGTTAGTTGACTACATAAGAATATTGACAATATGCATAATCAATTCTGTTTGGCACGTAAGATGGACTATTATTTTAGTAACATAGATAGTGTTCGAACTGAAGTGAAAATGAAGGTCGAGAGATTAAATTGATGTTTTTACCTTATTTATATTCACATAAAGAAAAATCAACTAATTACGACTTTAATCCCCAAGATTCAACTTACAATTATGGTAGAACTAATGAATAAGTGGTCACGCCTCAATTAAGCATGAAGGTTGGAAGGAAGACAAAACCATATGATAAAATAAAATCATAAAAGAATGAAGTAAAGTTATTAAACCATAAGTTCATAATTACTAATTTATAAAACGTTGAGGACCAATTATGCAATTACCCAATTAATTTCCTCGACAACCAGCTTTCAAGTTTCACCCGTTCCTTCCAACCACCACCCCGAATAAAAAGAAGAAAAAAAAAAAGAAGAAGAAGAAAGCCCTAACTAGCTTTCTCTTTCTAAAAAAACCATCCTGTCTTCCCCAAATCTACCCTTCGATTCAAATTTATTCCCCTGCATATCCCCATGCATTCCTTCTGAAACCTATACAAGAAATTCCCCGATTCTAATTAAACCAGAAATGTCNAATAAAAATAATAAAAAAAAAAAGAAGAAGAAGAAAGCCCTAACTAGCTTTCTCTTTCTAAAAAAACCATCCTGTCTTCCCCAAATCTACCCTTCGATTCAAATTTATTCCCCTGCATATCCCCATGCATTCCTTCTGAAACATATACAAGAAATTCCCCGATTCTAATTAAACCAGAAATGTCAAATACACTGGACAAAAACCTGAACCAGCTAATCTCGCCGACGAGTTCACTTTCCGTAACTGAGACGGTAAATGGGTCGCACCATTTCTTAATCCAGGGGTACTCTCTGGCGAAAGGCATGGGCATCGGAAAACACATAGCCAGCGATTATTTCTCCGTCGGAGGTTACCAGTGGGCAATTTACTTTTACCCCGACGGTAAAAATCCTGAGGATAATAACACTTATGTGTCGGTTTTTATTGCGTTGGCGAGCGAGGGCACGGACGTGAGGGCGTTGTTCGAGTTGACCTTGGTTGATCAGAGCGGGAAAGGGAAGCACAAGGTGCACAGCCATTTTGATAGGTCACTTGAGAGCGGACCTTATACTCTTAAATACCGCGGCAGCATGTGGTAAGATTTTTCCCTTTCTAGCTCTTTTTCATGATTTTTTATTTTTGAGCGGTTTGATGTTTGAGTTTGTTTTAGGTGTTTGTGAATTTGAGCTTGATATATTGGCTGTACTTGATTATTTCATGCTTATGCAAATTGAATCTCAAATATGGGTAAAGCCATTTGTACAGAAAATGGCTACACCCTGGCTTACAGATGCATATGTGGAGGAAGATGAGGGGTTAGATGTAAAAATAAAAATAAAAAAAATTGTAGAAGATGTTGTGATATTGTGCAATTGTAAATTCTGTAAGGGTGTAAACGGGGATGTACATATAGCATGATTGTCTCAATGTATTCACAGGAGGTGGTTTTTATAGGTCTCAGGGAAAATGTGTTTTGTCTTGAAATATTAGGATAATTCTTGATTAAATCTGCTTAAGAATATACCATTCTTTAGCCTCCGTTTGGCAAAATTTATATGTTATCATTTACGCTGGCCCATAAGTACTATCTACTCATCCACTAGTCATTTCTATCTATTTATAAATTCTTCCCAAAATGAAGGCTTAATGAATTAGATTATGAAAATCACATCAATATTCAAAAAGTTTGCTAGAATAGGAGCATTTTATTTGATCTTGAGTTCACCTTTTTATTTCTGTATCTCTTGGTTATATTTTGTCTTTTCTTCAGATTCTTGAAAAATTCTTATTGGATGCTAAGAAAATTTACTATATTATTTTTATCAAGAATTTTAGTATCTTATTGAACATTGAGTGGTTATTGACCATATTGGTGTTATTTTTCTGTTGTATTTGAAATGGCAACAGAATTCCATTTAATTTAGCTCAAGAAGTGTATGTTTTAGCAACATTTGTATATATCTTTGTTGAATCTTGATGTCTAAATTATAATTGTTAGATTTTTTTTTATCTTTGAAATTCTCGTTATGGTATTTTGTATTTAGCTTGGGTAAGCACAAATAAATTAGGTTTATAGCTTGCTGCAAGAATGCTTCTACAAAATAATCAAAATCTCTCTGATGTTTATGGAGAATTATGGAGAATCTGATATACTTATACTATGGTTTAGAAGACAAAAGTATAAATTTTTTGAGTGAACATATAGATGTAGGATATAGGTTTAATAGGACATACAAGGCGTAATTGTTGCATGAAGATGCAATTTGATTGTTGCATGAAGGTGCAATTTGATGAAAGTTTGGCAAAAATGATTGGGTTTAGTTGTATGTTTGTTCTTTTTCTCATGTCATATACAACTAGTTCTGCTGAGTAACTTGAGCAGTTTCCATTAACCGTCTTTGTTAACATTGTACTTTTATTTATTATTTTGTCAATTCTTCTGTGTGGGTAGTCTTATCATGTGAAGGTGATTATTTAATTATTTGATGTGTAGATATTATATTTAAGGGAAATTTACAAAATACACCCTTCATATAAGGTGTATTCCAATTTAAATATTGGTTCTATAGAAATTACAAAAATATTCTATGTCTAACTTCTGTTAATTTACGTGAAAGGATTTAAAGTACCCCGGGCCTATTAAAATACCATACTTATTTTCTTCGTGAATAAATCTTCAGAAACCTATAATCAATTCGTTGCTTCTTTTCATTTCTTCAGCTCATTTGAATATATTTTCTTCTCTTTGATTCTTCACCAATTCTTCTTCCTTCACACAAATTTGTGTATCTCTACCAGAATGCCCTATAATCTGTTGAAGAATCCATACTATACATTTCTTTGACATGTCCTCTTTATTAATACAGACATATCTGTTGCTGACATTGATATAGTTCTCAACAAAGAGAGAGAAACATGATCAAAATCAACAAATCAGAATTTTGAATTTTAAAAATAAGAATTTCCCCAAATACGCACTCAAGCTGAATCTCTCTCTCTCTCTCTCTCTCTCTCTCTCTCTCTCTCTCTCTCTCTCTCTCTCGTGTTCATGTCTCCTATAAAGAAAAAAATTTCAATACTTCGAATTGAAGATCTAAGTGTTCTACACTTTTATGAACTTCAGTAAATGTTAAAAAAAGCACAGGCAGAGAAGATAAAATAACCCTTTTAACGGGTATTTTATGGTATTATGTTTCTTGGTACCATTTCTGAAAAATGAGTATATTTTTTGAAATTTCTAGATAGACGGTGGTATGTATGCTGAAATAGACATGTTGGGTGTTTTTTTTTTTGTAAATTTTATTATGTTTAACTTGATTTTCTTGCTGCAGTTTGTGAAAATTGTGATTTTTCTTTTTCTTGGAGCATCTCTGCCCTGCAACAAGTTACAAAAATCATTTTACCATTTGCTGCAAGTAGAAGTGTGGTATATAGTTTCATCGATGGCTTGTTCTAGACTCAAGGTAGCTAGGCTTAAATTTGATTATGCGTAGGAGTTCAGGATTTAAGGTGCTTGAACAAGAAAGAAAAGTAGAAAAGTTGTTTATCTTCAACTGTAATATGTTTATCCTCTATTGTATATTGAACGCTTCAGCATCAATTATTCTTTAATCCTTCTGCATATGCTACTTGTGTACAGGGGATACAAGCGCTTTTTCAGGCGACATCTGCTCGAAAATTCAGATTATCTAAAAGATGATTGCTTGAAGATCAATTGTACTGTTGGAGTTGTAGTTTCTGCTATAGATTGTTCGAGGTTACATTCGATTCAAGTCCCTGATTCTGATATTGGAGCACATTTTGGTATGCTGCTAGAGAATATGGAGGGTTCTGATATTATTTTTAATGTGTCTGGTGAGAAATTTCATGCCCACAAGTTAGTATTGGCTGCCAGATCCCCCATACTTCGATCTGAATTTTTTGTAGAATTAGATAAGGATAAGCAAGAGATTACTGTTTCAGATATGGAGCCTAGGGTTTTTAAGGTGAGTGGTTTCCATATCTTTGTTCTACTTCTAGTTTACAAAAACTGAACTTTTATCTCTGTCCCTTTTCATTAATTTCTATTATTAGCTATTTTATCGTTTCAAATTTATAAAATTGAAAATCTTGTTCAATTTTATGGATGGAATATTATGCTAAAGTCACTTGGATGTATGACAGGCTATGCTGCACTTTGTATACAGAGATGCCCTTGTGGAAGACGAGCTGATGGCATCTAGCTCTTCTTCTGCTCCTATGGTATCTGACACGTTAATAGCAAAGCTGCTGGCTGCAGCCGATCATTATGATCTGGGAAGGCTTAGACGCATGTGTGAATCTCATCTCTGCAAGGATATAACAGTAAATTCTGTTGCACAGATACTTGCTTTGGCAGACCGTTATCGTGCTGAAGAACTAAAAGCTGTTTGCCTTAGATTTGCTGCTGAAAACCTGGCTGGTATGCGATCAACCAGTTTGTCGTGTTTACCTCTATTATTAATAGCTTTCTGCTACAAAGACACGCTTTTCTTGTTTCAATAAATATATATTCTGCATTAGTAGTCGTCTTTATTCCATATTACAATTACTATTACAATTATTCAGCCCTAGTAAGAATGTTTTTAAGACATCAATGGCCGATATCAGTTTTCTACCAGTCGTTGACACTATTTGATAGTTTTTGGCGTTTACTTCATTTCATATTTTTAACAGCTTTCTGCTGCAAAGACTCGAGCTTATCTTGTTTTACCAATAAATTGATATTCTGCATTAATAGTCATCTTTCTCCATTGTACGGTTACTAGTGAGAATGCTTTTGCGACATTTATTGCTGATATCAGTTTTCTTCCAGTCATTGACAGTTTCATGCCAACAGGTTGAGATGGAAAATTTCCACTGTTAATGTGGCCTGTAAAGCTTGTTCATACATTTTGGGTCCAAAAACTAGCGCAGTACATACACAACAGCTTTTTCTTGCTATATGAGTATGAAAACCAGCATTTATTTCTTGCTTTATGAGAATGACAATGAGCATTAATTTAATAAGGGTTCTACATAGATTAAACTTTTGCGCCAACCATATTCTTGCTTTATGAATGAAAATGAGCATTTATTTAACAAGGGTTACACATTTATTCGTCTTCTATATGAACCTTCTTTACTAGTTAGAAGGTTTACATATGTGCAATGTTGAAGAACATATTTGACCATGGTCATCATCTCCATGAATTGTGATTATGTAGAACGATGAAGATGGGCTACTTCAAAAATGGGTGTGCTTATGGCCTGTTTGATATTGATTTTTGGATAATAGATCTTGTAAAAAGTGTTTTTTTGGGGAATGTGTGATTAAAAAAGTATGGATAAATTGTGGGTCCACGTGCAAAATTATTTTATTGAAAATATGTGTGGTTAAAAAGGAGTTTGGAAAAAATGAATTTTAAAGAATCTCTACAAACAGGGGCTTATTACTAAACAGGAGAAATTTCTGAGAACATAACTGAGATCCTGAATGCCATAAAATTTATAGTGCTTTACTCTTGTATGAAGAGTTCTTTCTCTTTCTTTTAATTGAATGATTTTGCTTTTGTTCATTTTACTTTGTTCATAGATCTGTTTCTATTTTTATTGCAGCGGTTATGCGTTCAGATGGCTTTGAATATCTTAAAGAAAATTGTCCGGCCTTACAATCAGAGATATTGAAGACTGTGGCTGGCTGTGATGACGATTGCAGCAGTGGTGGTGGCAAGTCTCGAAGTGTTTGGGCCCAGCTTTCTGACGGTGGTGATACAAATGGCAGGAGGGTAAGACAGCGGACTTAATTTTCACTTTAGTACATCCTGTATAATGAAGATGGCATCTCCATAATCTGTAAAAATATGTAACAGAGAGGAAAATGTTTCGTAGTTCGGAAATTTCATTGCTGATAGCAGTAAATTGAAAAAATTGTCATATGTTAGGTTTGTTACTGTGATTTGAGGTTAAGATGTGTTCTAGTGGGGGTGAATTATGTCGAGATTTGATCTCAGATAACATTGTATGTGCCTCATGACGATTTCTGCTATCGGGTTGTGTAACTGTGATTTTATTGAAGGATAGTTTTTGGATCTTGTTCAGCATTAGATTTGTTGAAAAAAAAAATGGATGGGTTATACATATGGTACACTGGAATTCATCATTTTTTGTTCTGTAATGTGATTTACTGCTTTTCTCTTGCTTCTTTCGGGTTTTTACTGTGATCAAATTGCATTCATGAAAATGCAAAAGTAGTCCTGAATCTTACATTGACGAAATTTCATGTACTTGTGATGTAAATATAATCTTCCATTGCTGCTATATCTTTTGTACTAGTTTTTATCTAAAGAATACAGGATTGCGTTTTCAGTTTGTCCGAGCCACATGCTTCCACAATCAAACCCTGACACATTTTAGTTGTCAAAAGTGGCTGGACCATGGCACGCGGCGCATCATGGACGAGACCAGACTTGGGATGCGTTTTTACGTGCTGGACTGCCTAGGCCATGCTTTTCTTGGGATATTTCGGTACATTTTTACGAGCCACATGCTTCCACTATCGAACCTGATACAGTTTGGTTGTCAAATTGGCTGATGGCACACGGCACATCATGGACGAGACCACACTTGGCGATGTGTTTTTACGTGCTGGGCCACCTAGGCCATGATTTTCACTGGGATGGTTTGGTATATTTTGACACTCCTAAAATTAGTTGTTGCTAAAGGCTTTTTGGGACGAAAGAAACAAGGTGCTGCATTGGGGGAAGGGTTCCCGCCGGAGGTTATTTGTGAGATAGCAGATAGGTGTGCAAGAGAGGTGAGGGAGGCTGAGGCGAGTTGAGGGGATTTGGAGGCTACCAAGAGCTCTGCAACGCAAGCTGAATACTGATGCCAATGTGAAGGGAGATGGCTTTGCTGACTACACGAATCATTTTTCATGACTCCATATAAAGGTGGCAAAAGGGTCGAATGGCTAGTTGGTTCAACTCGAACTATGGACACCTCTGACTTATTTTGGAACTGGAACGAGCCCGAGCACATGCCAAGTGGAGGGCTCAGATGACGAGAGGCTCATGGATTGTGCTCATGAGCCTAAAGTTCACGATCCCACGAGCTGGGATCGTATTTTTTTTTCATTTTTTATTTTTTTGAAAAATTGACCGTTTGGTCACTTAAAAAAATAAAATAAAATTGAGCTCGTGGCCAAGCAGAGCTCGACAAGCACGAGCTTGAGCCAACTTGGCCCACCCTGTATAGTTCATCATTACGATATTTACTAAAACAAACAATTAACATGAACCATGTTAATTTAGCCCACTCCTCCCCCTTCTAGCATTGAGGTCAATGCCATTCATTCTCATGAATTGAGACTAGAAAATTCCCCATGTACAAGGGAATTCTTCACAGAATTGTTACATTGCAGCACCTAATTCGCATGCGCATTTTTTTTTTTCGTTTTTTGCCAATTTTCAATGAAACTTTGCCAAGTGTCATCTGTATAAATTCTGTGAAACTTTCAATGTATGTGTAACATTACTTATTGAGACCTCAAAGACTAAAAAATAAAAAATGTCTCAATTGTCTTCATTTTCTTATGGAAATTTTGCATCAGAGATCCCAAACTTTTAAATCATAGCAAATACATCACAAACCTTTAAAAATATGTGTTGGAAGAAACTGTCCTAAAATTTGCTACTTGATCAAAAGTCAAACGTTTGACCAAAACTTGAACCTCTTTAAAAAGGGCAAAATGAGAGTTCATTTTCCGACTTAAATAAAAATGAAAAAAAAAATCATCTTTCACGCCTTTTCCAACCCTTCACCCACCCACTCACTAGATCGCAAATAACTATCGTGATATGAACATATATCAATCGTGACCAGTCTTGCATTATCAAAACCAAACTTATATTAAATGAAACTTGTGACAAATAACAAAAGATATCAAATATTTTGTAATAAACAAAAACACAAATGGTTTTATTATAAAAAAAAAATGGTAAAATATATCCTTATTCAAAATTATAACATAACTATAGTACTAAAAATTATTCCACTGGGCCAAACGACCAAGTCATGAAACGAGGCCCACGAACATGCCCATTTAATAAACGCGCCATCTTTGGCCCACGTTATTAATGCTAGTAAACCCTCTCATATTCTATCTTCAAGTAGTCAAGATATATCACAAGATGATTTGATCAAGTCTAGCGGAAGTTATCTTATCTATAAACGGTTAGAATGTCTCAATCGAATAAATTCAATCACATTCAACTCCAACCAACAATGAATCTCGAAGAATCCTCACCAATCCCATCTAGACTATTATCCCACTCCTATAAGTTCCATTCCCATTCATACGTCTAGGTATGTTTTATCTACACTGAATTACTATTTTTTATTATCCATCTAGCACTCATACAACTCTAATATATTTTACTGACTTGATCGTCGGAGAGTCTTCAATCGGTACTACATCGGTGTCGTATTAAGATCTTTAAGTTCCACGGTTTTTCTAGTGCTCCAATTGATCTAATTTCTTCAATTGTAAAATTTACCATCTACAATAACAATAACCCTTCAATTGTCCCACTTTATTGGTCAGATATAATAATTGCTCATTTATTTTCTTTCTTTCTATTTTCAATAACTCCTATACGCTAAGATTGGGTCGTTTCCATTTGTCGATGGAGAAGCTAGGTCTAGATAATGCCATTAAGAAGTTCAATATTCGTGTTCTAGTTATTCTTCTAATTGAATCATTGGCTAAAGTGAAATTTTGTAATGGTTCGGCTTTAAAATATAATATGAAACTTCATACATCTTAAAGTTCATATATGTAAGCTAACTTTGGTATGATGGTCCTGATGATCCTGCATGTTTTTGCAGTGAGATTTTCGCGTATATCTCACCGCTAGATTTTACAAACCTCAAGAATTGACTTGGATTATAGGTGTGGTGCCGTGGGGGTATTAATCATATCTTTTGGCAAAAGCGGTTATTCCTTACTGCTTGACCAAAATGATTATTGGACGATGAAAATTGTAATAGGTATATCTGAAGCTAAATTGTCGTTCATTTTATACGGAGAGACGAATGGGTTGATAATATTCCCCTTTTCATCAATTGTAGAAGGGTTGAATTCTTCGAAATCAGCATTATATCAAAACTCATTTCTTCCCTATGAATCGAGAATTTAGAAATTTTTCTTGTATACATACTAAGCAGAAAATAATATATACCTTAATATTATTGATTATCACGCTAATCAATTTAGCCAACATTTTACAACTTGGGAATATATGCTTCTCCATTGTCTTGAAGTCGGGCATTACTTAAGCCGGTTTCAAGGTTAATTTATCTCGTATTGTGAACCCACCCATCTGCCCTTGGAAAAGTTGGTTTGTCTTGAAGCCAGAATCAAATAAGGCCAATTTATCTCGTACTATACAAAACTCACTAAATATTGAGAATTCACTCTATCGACCCTTCAGAAAAGTTGGTTAGGTTTGCATGTTGCAACATAAAATGGTGTCACATTCATAACAATCATGCTATAAGTACAGAAAATTTTGATAGAAAGCCTTGACAAAAAACACATGACTGGAATTGATTGGAAGGTGGAAGGAGAAAAAACCTAATCTAAATATCTGCTGCCACATCAATTTCAATAAGAATTCTGTCAAGAATTTACTGTACTGTTGGCTTTTCTTAAAAGAAGTCTATAAGTTACCTGCCATAACCCATTAAATTTACTCTCTGAATCATGAGAATCAGAGAAGATCAAACTCCATTGCACCATCTTTTTCTTCTTCTTACTGCTGTCACCTACGCCCACACCCCAACCCAACCCAACCCAACGGCTAGTTAGCATAGTTCTTGTTTGAACATTTGAACCTTGGACTTGGGGGAAAGTGAAGGATAAGATATTAGTCGAGAAACAATTAAAGAAGAGAGAGGAGAATCCTAGCCGTAAATACTAAATAATTCATCTATATATGCAATAGAAGCATTAGACTTTAGAGAGAGAGATAGCATTAATTGTTGAAAACAGGATACATTAATTTCTCTGACTAGTAAATTAAATGGCCTTTCGATTATCTCATTGCTACCCCCATCTGCCCTTCTCTGCAATCTAACCCACTCTCCACTTCTCATTTAATGCTCCATTTCCCTTTACAGTAATGCAGTAACTACAACGTCCTCTCAAGATTAAGACCCGCTAATCCATTCAAAAGGGTAAATTAGAACTTACAAAAATATGGGTCTTTCTGTATGTGATTTTTCATAGCTTTAGCTTGCTAAATGCAGAGCTAACTTGTGTGGAAACAGATTCTTTTGTTGATGGAGAGGGTCTAATTGGTGGAGGTGCTGCACATACTGGGATCACTGACCTAATTTGAACTGCTGGGGCTGTCCTTTGTGGATTATACACTCCTCCCGTGAGTGTAAACCAACCCTTAATTGCAGGAATTGCAATTTTAGATGGAGTTATGAGTCCAGCAAGGCTGGGTGTTCTTTTATTTTCTGCTACTTGTTCAGCCATTGAAACGTTGGCCTTAGAACCCTCCATTCCAATAGGCTTCTTGATGAACATTGATATCCCATTGAGCAATTCATCCTTGTCCCTTTCAACAATGGGTGACATTTCTTGGAGTTTAACTTGTGAATTCTTCATGATTTGTGTTGGGACGAGCTTTGGTTCTGTTTGATAGAAAGCTTGACAAGTTGTAGACAAACTTGGGGGTAAAATTTTTGACATTGTTCTGGATGGGGGTGGAGGGAGCAAAGATAGAAAACTGGTATGTTTTTCCCTAGATTTTTCCAAATTAGAATCTGAAAACAGATCCATTAGCCTCCATTGTTGTTGTTGTGCAGAACGAGAACTGTTCGTAGAATTCTCTCTAAACGTTCTCTGCATTCTTTTTCTGGGTTGATTCTGGTCCCTTCTCCTGATTACTCTAATTTCATCTTTTTGTCCAAGATTGGATAGAACCCTACCAACTATTACTCGATCTTCGTTGTCGACTTCTTGTCTTATCTGAGACACCGAATCCAAATTTGGCACTGCACAGACGAATCAATGCTTTTTATCAAAATTCAACAATGTAAAGAACCAAATGACAAGAAATGGAAAAGAAAATATACTTGTTTTCAAAGAAGACCAGGCAGCAATTGCAGCATTTTTCTCAGCTTGCTTCTTTGTCTTGGCTGATTCACCTGTAAAACTCATACCAGCAAGCTCTACTGTACTAGTAAAAACTGGAACATGACCAGGACCTGTTCTAATAGTAGTGTAGAAGGGCAGATCCATGCCAGCTCTGTGAGCAGTTTCCTGAAGGAGATTCTTATACACTCCAGTCTCGTCCTGAGGCAATATCGAAACAGATTGAAGACATGAACATGCTGTAGGTAGATTGAAGCAAATTAACCATTTATATCAGAAATGAACTTACAAGAACTCTTGCTGTTAAGGACCTTGAAGGACCTCTGGCAGAGAGGGCGTTGAGAGCCACTTCGGCCGCGGCGTGCTCGGCCTGCCGTAAAGTGGTGCAGTAAGTAGGACTTTCAAAAACTTCTCCATTGAAATTGACAGAAGCTTTGAATCTTGGAGCATGATCAGGCCCTTCTCTGATGCAGGCATATGAAGGGAGATTGAAGCAGCTTCTTTGAGCAAGTTCTTGTAGCTGATTCTTGTACATATCTGCCTCAAACAAATCAAACCCAACAAACAACTTGCATAAACCAACACATTCTTGAACAAGTAACAGAGAATTAACTTACTCACTTGAAATGATTTGACTCTCCTACTCCTGCATAAGCAATGAGAGTTCTTGTGGAAGTAGAGTAAAAGTCTTCAGTTTTAAATGTGTGTGTGTGTGTGTGAGAGAGAGAGACTTGCTGAAATGGAAAGCCTACTTTTCCAGTAGTAGGGATTCAATGGTTGCATTTGATTTGTGTTTCTATTTCTAGTTTTGAATTCATTTTTTGTTTTTGTTTAAATGATTATTTTAAAATTACAGAAAATGCATTTAATTTGTTATTTCGAAAAACTGTTTTTCAAAACAAAAAAAATCAGAAAAAGCGTTTGGTTTAAAAATTTTAGAAATAATTTTATGACATTTTTTTTTCAATTAATTTGATTATTTAATAAAACATGTCAATTTTATGTCCATATGCGATTATTTAGTTTTATGGGTATTTATATTGGGTAGATTTTGTGCGATTTTATCAATTATTTTACTTTAAGAAATGTATAAATTCATTTTCCTTATTTTGAAAACACTCAAAACATCAAAAAGTCATTTTTAGTTTTATGCTGCAAAATTTTTCTTGTTTTCAAAAATGCATTTTTGAAAATAACATATCAAACACGTTTAGAATGTTTTAGAAAATTGAAACTTGAAAATGGTTTCAAAATGACAAACCAAACGCACTCTAAGCTACTTGTATATCTATTGTTTACACATTTGTAAATAGATAATGAGATGGCATACAGTTTAACCATTAATTTGATGTTCAAATCAATTGTCAAATTACATGTCACCTCATAGCCTACTAAACTTTATGGCAACAAAAGTGTACATGTAGCAAGGAAATGCTCATTGGAAAATTTTATATTTGCTTGGCATCATTTCCATTAATAAAGCATTTCCGAAAAACTATTTATAAAAATCATCTTATACATAATAGAGAGATCTTTAAATTTAAAGAATAATTTTTTTATGCACTCCTAACAAATCTCTCTATTTTGATTATTTATTTCTTTTTTTAAATGAACATTTATTAATTTTTCTTCATCTCCTATTTAACATAATTTTATATATGTTAACGATCAATCAATTCAAATGTGATTTGATTAATTCAAACAAAAATGCTATACAAGTGTACATCTAGTTTGACATTTGATGTGTTGTTAAAATGGGATTGGAGAAAAAATTGTTTATTTTTTAAAATTGTTCAATTGTGTATTGTCACGTGGCGAAATGTGAAGGACGATGTACATGTAGTATGATTGTAATTTAAATTGTAGAATATTGAAATTTTTAATTTATTAAATGCAATCATTATTAATTAATGAATAGAGAGTCATTTGGTTCTCTAAATTTGGAGAATCAAAAGACTCTTTAAATACAAAATATTATTTATTTTAAAGAGTTAATACTTAAAATAAATCTTAACTTTTAAATTAGAGTGTGATTTTGGCTCATCAAATTTAAAGAGCTAAACTCATTATCTCTTCTTAATGTACAATGATTGTATTTAGTAAATCAAAAATTTTAATACTCTACTTAAACTATCAAATTTAAATTGATTGTTCATTGACAAATAAAAATTATTTTAAATCAATAATTTTTTTTTATTTTTATTTTTAGAAAAACAAAATGAAAAGCTAAAATAGAAAACGTTATTAGAGTGAATAAAAATGTACTCACTTAAATTTAAAGATACTCTATTTAATACATAAGATGCTCTAAAAAGTTAAAATAGATGCATTAACTTTATATTTAGAAAATCTTTTGAAAATGCTAGCAAAATTAAATTATGAGTCATAAATAATACAACCATTTTTGGTCCTTTGTCCAATGCAGCACAGGATGATATACAGCGCTATTATTTGCACTTGTTTATTTTAATTTTGTGAGAATTTCTTCCCTCGCTACTTTCATTTTCAATCAAACATTCTTAAAAAATTAAAATAAATTATATTATATCTATATTTACATATTTCTTCGTAATTTTTTTTTATTAAAAAAAAACAAGCGTTCAACAAAAATAAACTCTTATAAAAAAGTATTTATTTGTTACAGTACAGTTTCACTCAATAAATTAATGGTAAATTACAAGAACACCATGAAATTCGTCAATTAAATATTTTTGTCTTTTGACTTGCGTGCCATGCCATGTCCTAATAGTTTGGCCCTTGTTATGACACAGATGTTCCCCTATGTGTTACTGTAATTTATACTTCCAACAAAAAGAATTATATAAGTGGGATTAAGAAAATAACAAAAGGAATTGCCAAAGCAAACAATTAGAACTCTGCTTATTCAACAAACACTACACAATTGGGATTACGAAAGCAACCCTCATACAAAGCCACGTTTTTTCCTTAGGCAATGGCCAAATCAAACACTCCATGCCCGTCAATCAAGTCACATAAATCACCACTAAACAGACTTTAACAACGACCAACAAATGAATCTGAGCACTGACCATCTGTCGTTACAACTTAGTCTATGTTGGTCGGAGAGTGCTGCTGCTTCCTCCAGTTGGGTTCGATTCTCCCATTCTAGATGCCAAAGAAAGAACTTCAGGTGACATTTCCCAGCTTCCACTTTTCCTTCCCCAACTGGCTCGCCTGGGATGTATTCCAGCACGATCACCTGCATCTACAGTGTTCCTTATCTCTGGGGACATTTCACCTATTCCACGATCCTTGATGTTTAAGCCATCATTGTCACTAAACTGCCCTTCGTGTTGATCCAATAAAGCACCAACATCTCCCCACACTGCCTTCCTTCCCATCTCAATGTCCTCTACTGCTTTACCCATATTTGGACCAACAAAACCACCACCCACAGATCGAGCCGGCAAAGCAGGTTCCCTTGGTACCTTTGCCCTAAAATTGTTCTTAGATGGATGGACAGCGCTGCAAAATATTTCCTTGAAGTTTTGCACAACTCCTTTGTTATAGGGATTGGCATGCCGATCATATCGATTTCTAAAATTCTCATAAGTAGTCTGCAAACAGCATGGAAACCTTTTTCCGTTGGTCGGAATAAAAGCACAATATACTTACTGATAGACCTAAATCAATATCAAAATTTCACATACAGGGTTGACGAGAAAGGTCAGCTCTTACCTGATCTGTACTGATGAGATACAGATGGAATGCAGTAAGACCACCAACAAACCAAACTGATATAAAGGTGTCAACAATTAGAACAATAGAAGCAGGGGTCTTGACCATTGCTTTCCATATCGATATATCGTCAGTATCCATAATCCTTTTTATGTAAACCCAGCAGAAACTGAAAACATATATACAAAGAAGAGTCGTCGAGAAGACAAACATGAAGAAGAAACGGTAGTTCCTCTGCAACCAAAGTTGTTAAAGATTCAGAACACGTGTCCAGTTGTATTTATAAACCACATGACGTAACAAGACAACAGTGTCCAACTGTCTATAGTTATAGGCAATAGGTGGGAGATTCAGTTCAAGACGACGCAAAAAAGTAAACACCTTATGACAGATTTACCCAGAACATAATGGTTATAGATCAGAATAAAATTCTGACCTTAAATTGTCAAGCAAAGGGTATCGACAATTGTGTGCTTTCAAAAATAAAACCTACTGTTGATTTTCTTTACCAGAAGAAGGATTGACTTGGGATATGCAATGAACGCAATGGAAAAATTGCACAAACCGGCACAATTTGATTCCATTCCCTCCATCCAGAAATAAAGACCTAGTTTGACTGTTGCAGTCAAACAGACGAGTTATTTCATAGCCACGTTTTGTATAGATTCTTTCAATTTTGGCTGAAAAGGTTTCCAAATAGTAGTATTTGATAAAAGAAATTTCTAACCATACCAGTATGTTCTTTCACAAGAAACAACACACTGAAGTCATGGATTTAATGCAAAAGTCAAATCAAGTTAAGGAATTATGGATGCAATTAAGGATGCAGAGCCAATTAATTAAGAAATTGAAGAAGTAAAAATTAGAATGCAATGAATGATATGCTATAGCAGGGTGTGAAGATGATGCTATAAAAAAATAAAAGATAGACTAGAGCACAACTTTTCACATACCAACATCAATATTAATATTCAGAATCTCAAGCATAAAAGCATATTAGAAATCAGGTTACACTAATGCATCTACTAAATCTTGATGTATTCCCAAAGTTCAAATACATAGAATGCCTACTTATTCGTATAAAGTGCGAAGACCAACTAACTAATAAATCACCACCTATGATGCACTGACACGGACACGTGTATCCGACACGCGATTTTTCAAAAAAGTACCGACACGACATGTCAACACGTTGATTAAATCCTTTAAAATTCTTCATTTATATAGTATAAATTTGATTTTATACTTGTTATTAATTTTTCTTGTTGATATCTTTTAAATATGAGTATCTATTTATTATTTACTAATAATTTTGAGTTAAAAATATATAATATTTTAATAAAAATGTTTATGATAGAGTGTTCGAAAAGTATCGGTATCGACACATGTCAGACACAGTCCTAGTTAAAGTATCCGTGCTACAGAGATCACCACAAATTCAATGGCCAACCACATGTAATATGTCCAATAAATTATATGATAACAAATTTGGCCAAGGCACAAAGGCCAATCTTAAAACCAAACTCCAAGAAAGCATATGTCGACACTGATAATTCATACTACTCTGCACTTCTTTCGAAGCAAATTTTATTGTCATTTATTTAAAATTTGTTCCACATCCAAGAATTCAGTAATGCATATCAAATGTCCAAAATTGAGAAAGAAAAATTCAGTGTGCTGCTTTTGCTGAAATTGCTTCTCTTCTTTAGGCGATTATAAATTCGAGATTAGATATTGATGAAATAGCAATGGAAAATAAAATCATGTACTAGTATTACTTTCAACCTGGAAAAGATATCAATTTTAATGCTCTTACTAGAGTGCCTTCTTACCAGTCCAATGCACTGCCCCACCCAAGGGCAGTGATGGTCAAATCGTTCGACACAGTTGTTACATATTGAACAGTGAGAGCAGCGGGGAGGTCGATAAAGCATGCAGGTGTCACAGTACTTAATCTTCACAGTAAAGCCATTGACCTCAACTTCCTTGATGCGAGGCAAGCGTAACTGTGGGGTTTGTGCTCCTTCTGCACTTCCATTGTAACCTTCAGGTTCTGGTGGGTGAGCATTACGAGGAATTATACCTGGATCTCTTCCAGAAGTTAGTAGGAGAAGAATTAAATCCTGAAAATTCAACAGAGAAAATTTTTTAATCAACATCAAATTAAGCTTCAAGATTCTTGTACATGCTATGCACAAAAAGTATGCATCTAGTTATGCTACCTATTGATGACATTCTAAAGTCCACAAGAAACAAAATAAGGTCTGGAGTAAGGAAGCATGATCCTTTCTCATCTAAAACATCTTTTTGTTGGCCATGGAACCTCCAAAATAATCCATCAGTATCAAATACAATGTGGTGATAATTCCTAGCACCACCTACAAAATCTATTTTGATCAAACTTCATTGATAACTAAGCAAATGTGTCAACTAAGTCTTAAAACATGGTTGAGAGTGCTACATTTGTAATGCATAGAAAAGCTAACTAAATCATGTAATATACGAAGGAAAACCATACAACAATGAAGGTTATACTTGAAGGCCAACCTCCTGTTATAAATCTAATGTACAAAGGCAAACTGACAGCAACTACATGTCATGGCGATAATTTACCTCATCAAGCAAAGAACTTGGTTTTCCTTGGAATCTAAACAGATTGTTTTAATAAATAATACAAGCCTCCGTTTTTTTTTTTGGGGGTGGGGGTGAGGGTGGTGGGGAATAATAGGGAGGAAATGGGTGATAAATGAACAAAACCCAAGCTGTGGCTCACTCCATCTCTATTCCATCCAAATTTGCTTAAATATTAACTTCAACATTTAAAAGTGGTGAGTCAGTTTAACCAGGAATTTCATCAAAAAGTATACAAGGACTCCAACAATCAGTATAGATGCCATAATTTGAAGCACATCATTCGCCAATATAAACAAAATCTAATTACTTCAGATTGCTCAAATTTGTGTCCACCAATCCTCATTCCAGATTTCTGTAGTTTTATAATTTATTCAATAAGTTACAACATTTGGCATTCAAGAAGGATGTACTAAGATAGAAAGCAGATTATAGTAAACATAAAAAAAGGTGGTTAGAAGTGGCTCCTACTGCTGCAGAACAAGGGACTAACACGTTTCCCAAAACTCTAGGAACCGAAGGAGTGAAGAAGCAAAAGGCTTGCTTCCTCAGTGACTTCCAGTATGATTCGATGACCTCAAAATAAAGTATTCAACGACCTTTGAATTAGAACTGCCTATATAAGGATGATAATTCACAAAAATCTCTAGGATGTAGATACGCTCAGCATAAGCTCACAAATGTGTATTATTATAGCTTTGGATTTCCCAAGTAAATCATTGATTGAATTATATAGTTCAGTAACAGCTCTTCCTCGTGATTAACAAAACAAGGAAATATATTTGTTAACAGAAAGTCTATAAGAAAAATATAATTTGTTTCAAATCGTTGATTGAGGAACCTCTCCTAACCCACCTGAAGGCCTATTTAGGATGACAAAAGAATAAAGACAAGTAGAAGTTCATAAGAAAAAATCATCCCACCATCTGAAAAAGGAAAAGCCACCTTATGTTTTCCCAGCTCCCACCACAGCTCAAATCAACCAAACTGAAGGGTCTAGTTTTCAGCCTTGTCATTTCATTCCATCACTATGTAGCTGAGCTCCTCAAAATAATGAACGTTAGGCACTCTAAACTTGAATAGCACCTTAAATAGTGTCCCCTCACCCAAAAGAGAGATAAATTAAGTTTTTTGACAGTGGTAAATTAAGGAATTTAAAGTTGAACTAGCGCGGCAATTACAGAAATGAAAAATCTAATAGACCAAAAAAATGTTGCCAGGGGAGAGAGAGAGAGAGAGAGAGAGAGAGAGAGAGAGAGAGAGAGAGAGAGAGAGAGACATATAAAATTTACATAAAATGTGAAAACAATGGCGACAATTATAATTGATGCTCCCCAGTGGTGTGAAAAATCATCCATCAGCTTTCTTGCAACGAAGATACAAAACACAATGACAGGAGCCACAATCAGGAATATGGTGAGCCCCAATGACCTCGCATCTGGCCCAAATATAAACCTTCCATGAAGAAAAAATTTCTGCAACAAGATAAGCAAGCAAGCAACTAAAAATTTAGCAAAAAGCAACCACGTTACATATCCTCCAAAAATGCCAGTAATTCAACATTTCCATAAATGATTAAATGAGCTTCCCAGCGGTTATTACACGGGAAAGGATATTCCTAATACCAGGAAAATGAGTGAATCTCAATCTTAACTTCAATGCTAAACAACAAAGTTAATTAAAAGCAAACAAAGGCAAACCACAATACAAGTTGATTCAAGACAAGAATGTATACAAGTAAACCCACCCAAATCACCATTTTTTAAGTACTTAAATACATAATTTGAGCCTAAAACTATCCCTTGTAGAAAAAAATGACATAAATTTCAACCGAAAATGAGCAATAATTTACCAAACCCAATTTAACAACCTTAGAGGCTGGATTCACAGATGCAAGATGTAAATAATATTATATTGTTAACATCCCTCATTTATCCCGTTCTCCCGTATGATTTTGCCAAGATATATAACATTGCTTCAATAAACCCATACATATTGTAGGAAAAAAAATAACTTTATCCACGAAGAAAGTTCTACCACGCCTGAACTGGTTATTTTAAAATCAAACGAGAATTAAAAAAATCAAGGCTTTGCCCAAAATTTTCCTTCTCTTTTGTTTTTCTTATATTAAACTTATATTACCCAATTCAAACTAGCAACACAAATTCCACTGAATGGGTAATTTTTAGAGCAAATTCTTTTTAAGATATCATAATAATCATCAACTACAAAAGAAATTAGAAAGAGGAGCACTAACATTGCTTCCTTTCCAAGTCTGGTAAATCCGGAGGGCATCAGACCCATCTGTGGATCCGGATAGCCGATCGGGCCTCTTAGGAGGAGGAACCACGTACATCTCTCTCTATCTTCCTTCTACCTTAAGTTGAAATCTTTAATGCAAACCCCACTTGTCAAAACTTTACACAAACAACTAATGCTACTATAATTACATACTGTTCAGTATATAACGAGTACTTGCTAAAAATTTGAACTATTCGGCGAAAAAATCAGCCGTTAAATGAGTTCCATTCCGGCGACGGTTAAAAATGCACAGCAAGAAGAAGAAAGAAAGGGAAGAAGGGATTCTTGCACAGTGGGTTTGTTCGTTGTGTGTTTTGCTTTTTACTCGACAGTGAGATTTGATGTAAGCGTGCCCGCTTTACAGGATGGTCAAACTGACGTGGAGGATTTTCTGTGGATGGAACTTTTGGGAGTTGGCTGTGGACCCCACTTTCCATTACTAGATCACTTTCCGTTTTGGGTTTTGCTAGAGGCCCTACCTACCGCTCCAGGCGTTCCTGTTCCCCCACGTGCTCCTGATCGAATAGCAAAACCCTTCCGTTCTATAGTGATATCGATCCGATCCAAGTTCCTGTTGCGGCAGCACTTCCATAGTTCCATTTAACGCCAATTTGTTTACCACTAGTCAGAGTTAAACGTACATTACATGTTATTCTAAAATATTTTATAAGTACTATAAAAGTAACATTTGATACCAGGATATGATGAGTTTCAAACGAACTAAAGAAAATAAAATTTATGATAGAAATTTAAGAGAATAAAATTGTATCTCAAAACTTAACTTCTATGATTCAAATTTTTTGTGATGATGAAATACTATAAATGAACAACATTTTTATATTATATTTAATACATAAGAATTAATTGTTAATACCTGAATTTAAACACCCATTAAAATTTGTAGATATATGAATATAAATAAATTCATCTATAATAACTCTATATTCATGTAGATTAAGATTCATTGAGTCTAAATTAATGTGAATGTTAATTAATTCAAAATCAACAACACAAAATTTATAAATGACTAAGGATTTTGTAATATTTGTTACATATTGAAAAACGAAAAGTAAATAATTGAATTGTCATAGGGTTAAAATCGTCCAAAAAATGATTCTCACTTGATGTAATATTTTATTATAGATTATAGATAAAAGTATTATTTGATACGAGGATTTGAAAAATCTCAAATGAACTAAAGAAAACAAAATTTATGATAGAGATTTAAGAAAAAAAAAATTGTACTCTCAAAACTCAACTTCTATTATTAATATTTTTTGTGATGATGAAATACTACAAATGAGCAACTTTTTAATACTACATTTGGTACATAAGAATTAATTGTTAATTCATTAATTTAAACACCCATTAAAATTACTAAATACAAGAATTTTATAGTATTTATTATATATTGAAAAACGAAAAGTAAGGTGTTATTGAAATAGTTGAGTTGTAGTAAGAATAAAATCATCCAAATAATGATTCTCATTTGATGTGATATTTAATATATAATATATTATAGATTATTTTACAATTCTTTTTTGTTTTAAATTCATTTTTATTCTTACATTTTCACAATAAATTATTTTGCACCTAAATTTAAAAGTGTTTTTACTTTTTAACCACACATTATTAAAAACTTCATTATATCTTAATAATGATAGACAAACAAGAGTTACATTAATTTGGTAATATAACATTATTAAAGAATACGTGTTTTCAAAAAAAAAGGTACATTAAAAAAAAATTAAGTTGTGATTTTCGAAAGTGGCAGTGCAATGAATTGAGTGGTCGGCACTCAGCTCCGTCCATTCGGCGAGTAAGACTCGAATCAATGACCAAGAAATTGGACATTGTTGAAGTTTGACCCAAATTAGGTTAGGTATTGGTGGATTTATTTAATTGGACTTTGAAAAGGTCAAAATATAGGCCAATGAGGAAAAATAGGGTGTCGATGCTTAGCTAATTGTTAGCTGCGCCACTCGAGTAGCATGGTGCAAATATTTATCGAAACAAGGTGTCTAGTGTGCCCTTGCAGTGCCTGACCGTTGACATCACCACGAGCTACCTGCTCGCTTGGCTGCTCAAGCCCCACAAGGTGCTTGCTTTCCGTGAGGCCGCCACTCTAGCAGTAGTGTAATCGAGGAAAAATCTGTTTCACTTATTTCACATGTGCTATGATGCTATTTCCATCTATAATGCTATTGTTAGGGTTTTGACATGTAGTCTATGTATAGTTGACTTTTCATTACAAATTTGAGAAATTACACAATATTGTAAACACAATATATTTGTTTTCTTTCTTCATTTTATATTAAATTTTCATTTCATTTGCCAAATTTCCTGTGTTCTTCTTGTGCAATGATCTTTACTTAATATTGTATCATATAATCTCGTCATTAATTTTTAACAAACCTTAATCGGTTCATGGCCTTATTACACCTCATCCCACGTTACTCTAATCAATAAGAGTGTGGCGGCGAACTAACATGTGACTTCAAACCTCAATCCACATTACTTGCTTATGTCGCCTAATCGAGGCCATCAAAAAGAAGTCAAAGTTATGCCTTCACTTTACCCGAGGTACCATGTTGAGGCCAAACCCCTCAATTGAGACAAGATGCTACAATCTACTACAAATAATTTTTATAGTGATGCCCATTTTGATTCCACATGTTATCTTTCGTAACTTCACCTCATCCATGAGATCCTTTGTATGAGATCTTCCATATGATTGATTGATGTAACTTTTCTACAACATGCACCTCTCAGTCTATTTTTTCAGATGTCAAACCAATGCAACAAGGTTAGAACTTTTCAAAATCATTAAATACCGCCTGAATCTAGAACTACATAAGAGACACATATAAGACGTCGAAGTTCTTATGACCGCCTACTCCACCATCTGATAAAGCCACGTGCTTTGACCGATTTGTCCAAGTGTGCAAGAGTCTTATGTGTGAACGTAAGTGGAGTCGAAATCTGTTGACCATGCTATCCAATTGAAAATCGAGATCAATATATTGGTATCATTTGTAGAAAATCATACTATAACCACGAGCACAAAATCTTAACAAAAAATACATGAACTTTTCCCTTGAAAAAAGTTTTATTCTTACGAAAGAACGAGTGGAAGTTTTAAAGCAAAGGATTAAGTGTCCTTTATTTTATACCTTTCGTTCTCAAGTTCACAAAAGGAAAGATGTTTCGAGTTTTTCTTGAACAGGAGATAACTTTGGAACAA
This sequence comes from Fraxinus quadrangulata, assembly GCA_903798255.1. Taxonomy (NCBI): domain Eukaryota; kingdom Viridiplantae; phylum Streptophyta; class Magnoliopsida; order Lamiales; family Oleaceae; genus Fraxinus; species Fraxinus quadrangulata. The sequence continues at coordinate 1,294 of CAIGRB010096731.1, read as the reverse complement.
GAAGAAGATTAGGTGTAAAGAGGTAGACCTCAATTTAGAGGCGTAAAAGAGACATCATCCCATTGAAAGTGGAGTAGGGGTAGACGTTGATAAGTATAACTTATACACTTATCTAGGTGCAGTCAACTTAGGATATTTGGGATTACTTTTGATGAATTATAGCTTAATTTTTTGTTTATAATGTTTGTTAGGTAAAACTCGATGATTATGTGTGATTTTGGAAGAAATGAATAAAAATTAACAAAAAAAAATGATGATTTTCAAAGTCTAAGGACTAAATTACTAATATTCAAAAACTGATTCTGACTAAGAAATGATTGTTGAAGATCATTGAAGTCAATTGGATGAAATTAGAAGGCAAAGAATGAAAATTGCACGAAAAAATGATTGATGTTATAAGAAAAATGGACTAAAGTGCACCTTGGAAGAAGGTTAGGAACCCATAGAAGTGAAAATGGTGCTCTTCCATCGTGTAATTGGGGTTGCGCTCGCAACCGCAAAACCTTAAGGCTGAAAATAAAAAGTCATGCATGAGCAACCAATTTGCCCCTGTGCATGGGCTTAATATAGGCAGACGGATAATTTTTTTATTTGATTGAAAAAAATTTGAAATCCAAATTGAACGTGATTTTTGAATTAATTCAAGCTTCTATAAATACATAATGTGGACATAACATTAAATGATCTCTCTAGCCTCTCATATCATATCACATCATAAAATTCTTCAAGAGCAATGGGCAAATTTACCATCTTTTGGGAGAGAAGATCCAACCTAATAAGTAATTGAAGGTAATTACATCATGAAGGAGAAGAATCAAGGCTTGGAATTGAAGATCAAGACTAAGAAATTGCTTTCGCATATTTCTTGTAATTACATAAATTTCGGGTGATATCTTTTCATTATTCTTTTTGTAAAGACATTAGAAACATGCTAGGCTAAATTTCCTTTGTGTTGGAATAAGGATAAACCTTAATTTATTTTTAATTCAAACACCAGGTAGTTTAGTTATTTGTGTTCTTGATTGATCTTGTATACTTTTTTGCTGTACTTAGTTAATTGACCATCAATTAGGTAATTATTTACTTATTATAGCTTCGTGATGTTCATAATAAGTTAGAATTTTGCACGATTAATATTTAAAAAACAGACGTTAGAGAATAATATATATAGCATGTGCAATCACCTAGATAATCGTGTAATTGAATATGTTGATTTGCAAATGAATTCGAAATAGGAATATGAATAGTGTTGACCTATGATTCAATATAACTCCACTTGTTTTAATTATAACAA
>CAIGRB010096702.1:0-40290 GCA_903798255.1 Fraxinus quadrangulata | reverse complement strand
AATAATATGGTGGAAAACTGGAAACCTACAATAGTTGGTGTGTCATTGACCAAATTGAATTTTTTCGCTGTATTTATTTATTTTTATTTTTTTGGAAAAATTTGTCTTTGGATTTTGAAGATGTTATAACTTTACTCGTTATATTTATTTATAAGGAACTGTACTTTGAGTGGTATTTTATAAATTCTTTTTCTTTTCTTTTCTTATTTTTGGCATGAAAAGAAAATAAGATAACGATATAACGCTATTAAGTTATTTGCTTGATGATTATTCAATTTTTTGTGAATCGGAAGAAACCCTAATAAAGATACCTCTTCCGTTGACCAACAAGATGCGACCAAAACAAGGGCAAGTAATGATGATTGTTGAGTCAACAAGAAGAAGCCTCGATGAAATTTTAAGAGAGTGCTCAGCTCAGCCTCTAGTAGTAAAATTCCGTCATCCAGTAGTTTAAGTATAGGAGACACAACGGTAACTTTGTGACACTTACGATACGGAAGTAATTCATTGGACCTCTATTACATATTGGTTATCAACCGTTGCCCTAAGGGAGGTTGAGTCTCACTTGAATTGAACGGTTGATCCCGCAACAACTACTAACGTCATTGTTCTTTTTTAGAATTTATTCAGTTTTCGATATGTCTACCCTTCCGCATTAAGACATATTTTATGAAAATAAATTAGTTGTGTAAATGAGGACTTTCTTTAAGATGAGGAATATTCATATATGAATGGACTTGCTTTTTACTTGTCCAATTATTTGTCATCCTATTCACTCAAAGTAATGCTAACTATAATGTGTAGTTTGTGATAGCATTTAAGTGTCATTAACATTTATCAATTAATGTCACTAACCACCATAAGTGGTCTACATTGATAGTTTTACTCATTTTGTTCGCCCCAATTACGCTTCTTCTTCTTCTTCATTTTTTTCCTTTATTCCTTCCCCCTTATATATTAATTCTATATTGAATCGTGAAATAAATTCAGCTATTAAATTTATTTATATAAATAATGTTTATTTACTATTGTCATAATGGCAGGTTGAAAGGTGTGCAATAAATGGAGTCAAACTTGTATAAAAGATCATTTGCTAATGAATCTATTTTAAGTAGAGTAAATGACTTGCAATAATAATATGTGATTTTGAACATATAGGATTAGATTGGATAAAATTAAGGCAATAGTTTTAAAGTATATTGATACCATATTGGTTGGTGCAACACAATATTAGAAAAATATTTAAGCATTCAAAAATATAAATTCTATAACAATATTTTTTCGGCGAGCTTCATAAAAATAAAGTTATTTTTAAAATTATTTATTGTCTAAAAACATGTTTAACTTATTTTGAAAAAATGTTGCTTTTTTATTTTTTTCTAAATATAATCTTAACAAGGTAAAGTTACTCTAGGAAATATTTTTTTATACAAACATTTTTGGTAGATGTGACGCTTACCTTAGTAGAAAACTAAAATCTTACTCATTTCTAACTTAGATTAATAAAAAATCATGTATTCTTAAAGGCTCAATATACACCTCAAAAGTTTGTATATTTTTCCATTTAACTATTTTAGGGAAACGAGTCCATTGATACCAAAATAGAATTTTAGTAAAATTATTGTTGAAAAAGATGGAAATGAAATTGAATTATTAAATCCATTGTTTGCATCCATCTTTAGCTTCTTTATTTTGAACCTTCGTTCAACGGTTTTTCAATCCAATATATGTGTTTGGAAAGTCCTCCATGAATACATTGAAATTGAACTATGAACCTACGTGCTCGATGAGTGAGAAAAATATAGCCTAAAAAATAAATTGAAGTCATGACACCGAAATGGGAATTAAAAGATAAATAAATATTTATTTATATTTACCCATGTGCCGTGGTCCTTTTGAGTCTGAACTACTGGCAGTCATGCCGTCAATCAGCCATTCGAGCCACAAAGGTTACGAACACATTTGAATAGAAAGCGAGTCAAGCTATGTAGTGCAATTATTGACTAATGGCTTGACGCATGTGCCATTGAAGATCCATTCTCATCGGTCGATATGTCTTCATTTCAAGAAGGAAACTACATTGCCTACGCTTTGGCAAATTATATACAAATTCATTATTTCTGAAATATTTTTTTATTATAATCATTGTTTCCTTAAAAAACAGAAGCCCAAAGTAAATAGTTTTTTGGTATATAAACTGAAAAAATAAAATATATATAGTTTGATTAAAACAACTAATATGTTTATTAAAATTGGATGAACATTCTATATTGTTTCAAGTGGTCCTTAAACTATCAGACTTAACCAAACCATTTCCAAACAGTGCTTTATTGTTTAGTATCGAAACATTGACGAGTCAACATTGAACGAACCATTGGTTTAAAACTGTGGTTTTGATTTGGTTTGACGAGTTAGCGATATTTATGTTCACCGTGAACTCTACAACCGAATGGAGTTACTTGACTTCATATTTATGTTTCTCTTTTGTAGCAAATGATATGCTTTGTGGATTCCTACGGATTGGATCAAATATTTTTATTCATAAAATAAGAATAAGATATTTTGTGTGGGAATCGTACGATGGGTGCCAACCTCGTGGGATTTTACCATTGATCATTTCTCCATGATTGATCTTGCATTCCTCAAAACATAAACAAAATAAATGAATAAATAAAATAATTATATGTAACCCATGTGGATTAATTGAACTTCAGATGGATTAGCCATCTCACAGAGTAAAATGCAACTAGTTCCAATGACCTTTCTTGCCATTTAAAGTGTCCATGCATGTGTAAATTTCACCACCGTACACGGGTAATTAATTGCCGTATTGCTTCTGAGTTCCAACACTGGTCATTGGTTTACCTTGTTTATTTTGCTACTTTTTATTTGTCGAAATAAATGATAATTTGTCGCCCAATGAAATATTCATTATTCCGCTGATTGTACAAGTTTTATATAAGCTCTTATCTTGCTTGGTGATGGTCAACTACTGTTTCCAGTTCAATGTGAGATATCAGACTTCTAAGAAAATTTCTTGTCATCTGATTGTGAAAATTTTACTCAACTCTCATATCTGAGACCGTGCGCTGTGATTATCTTAGGAAGCTACCTAACCGATTTTTTCTCTACTCTTTGAATATTTTAACTTCTTTTTCTGATAAATATTCTTAATTATAGTTTTTCAACATTTAATCATACTAGAGGTCACATTTTATGTTTCTATGAACAGGATGATGAATTGGATTTTCAGCCTTTTGTTGGGAGAGTTGCTTGATTACTTTGCATAGCCATTTTGAAGCAAGAACTTGAGTCAGTTTCCATTTTGAGAGCAAGGTGTATTTTTTGAGAAGATTAAAGATATCTTTATTTTGTTTATGAACGTTAGTTTCAGTATTGACTCTTTTCAACTTTTCCACACAATTATCTACTATAAGCTCAGAAAACCTCATCCACTTTTCTATCCTGGCTCCTACTTTTACCTAGAGTAGCCGTAATAATTTATCTTAATTTCGTACTGATTTATTACAAAAGTTCCAATCATTCTCTAAGTTGATTCAAGGCCACTTTCACTCCAATCTATCTGACCTTCAATCCATCTTTGTCCAGCCAGTTCATAACAAAATGTTAGACCAAGGCTGACACAACCACCAATCCTTTGCTTGCTGTGCAGTGACAGTACCAATATCCACTAATCATTGTTTCCGGATGCCTTTATCAGCCAGCACCTTCAACAGCCGACACAGATTCGATTCTAAATTCAAAGATATAGGGTACGATTGATCTTCCACCTTTAAGGTCATAGCACCAGTACCTCAACGCATACTCTTACTGCTCTTTTCAGGTTAAGAATTTCTGAACATTTAAACACATCTGTATGTATCTCTACGTATGCATTTTTTAAATACGCTTGTACGTGTATAGATAAAGTAACAAATATGAAGTGTGGTAGTTTACCAGTTTAGATTAAACCATGTGAAGTTGATCAATCTATAAACAAGCTGGAGATATGCTTCAGTTAAAAATGTCTCTTGCCAAAATCCTTATTGCTCTCATGCACCACCCCAACTGATACTTCTCAAACTCGGTCCAAAATCCTCCATTAATTTCTTCATAAACCACCAGCACAAAATTGTTTCCCAGGAACTTAATCCCTTATACCTGGGGTCAACAAGGATGAGCATTTCTCAAGGTAAAGAACTCGAGCACCAGTTATTGCTCGAGGTTACCAGAAGACGAGAAAGAATTGAAAAGGTAGAGATCCACAAATTATTAGAACAACTATGGGTTACGGAGGGGAAAAAATCTTTTCAAGAGAGAACCAAATCAATTTATTGGTTCTTCTCATCTTGTAAATGGCCACAAACTTGACTTGAGATAGATGGTTATTGTGAAACAAATCAAAGAGATATGGTGCATGGGTTACTTGCAATATATCCACAAAAACCATACGACACCACTTGGTGGGCACAACTTACTGCAAAGGTTGTGGAAAACATGGTAAGGTTATCTTTTATGTTTCTCTTGCGTGGAAAGAAAAATTAATATTCAAAAGCAAAACATGATCTAATTATTGTCTACTACTCGATGGAATAAAATTATAGCCCCTGTTTGTTTCCTGTGCAAAAATAGAAAAAAGGTATAGTTGTTTTTGAAAAGTGACCGTTGTCATTGAAAATATGTGATGAGCAAGTCAAATGTCGCGGCTGGTGGGGTCCACTAATAGTTGGATTTTTTCTACAAATGAGGAATTAATGGAAAACAAATAGAACCATCGTGGAAAACCTTTGGGGGAGAATTGCTGTCTTAGTCTTCAAGGTATTGATCTTGTACCAACTTGTTCGCCAACTTATTTTTCTTGAGAGCATCATACAAACTCTTTGTTTTGTAGCATCTTTGGTCCCAAATAGACGGTTTTCGTCAATTTGGAAACAGGTTATCTTTTATAAATAGTAATCATCTCATGGAAATGTAGCTCGAGGCACACAAAGGCTTCGAATGCTAAATTTACAAGAGGGTAAGGAGATAGTAAACAATAAACATTAAAAAAAAATGGTTCCTTTTCATATGCAACAAAGTATCAATATGGGCTCCTTGTATTCAAATTGAAAGAGTGAGTGAAAGAGGAGATGTATTTCCTGCTCCTTTGGTTCTTTTTTGTTGTTAATAGTGTGACGAAAGAAACAGAAAATTATCTACTTCATGAAATTCAGATTCTCTTAGATACAATCATGGAAATTTACTTAACTTCCACAACTGTGTTTTCCATACTTTCTTCAATGATGCACAATTAATATTCCTTGACTATCAGCATAGCCACCCAGTAATCAAGAATAAGCTCCCCCATAACACGGGATATTCTCCAAGATGAGGGAAAGATACATTACAATGATCATATAGCACCAGTTGCATAAAACATTTGGACTTTTAACTATGGCTGACCGTCACATGATACATTCATCATTCTAGATACATCCATGGCAGAATACAAAGGAGGGATCTATGATTATGCTGGGTAAATGTAGTTGGTGAATATTAGTGATTAATCTCCCATTTCATCCATCTCTCAGCAAAACTACCTAGGTGAACCAAACAATTACCATTCATCATATCTCAGCTTGTTCTCAAGTGATAACAACTCCCATCGTGTCCACAAATATAAGAGCCAACCATGATCAAGTTAAGGACCTCACTCACCAACCCTTTCCTTTGACCTAAGCACTTCAGAGGGTCCTTATATCTCTAGACATTTTGCTAGAACTGAATTGAGACCGGACTGGACCTGCTAGTCGGGTCAGTTTCTACATAAATTTTATTCAGTTCGTAAAACCGAAAACCATCGTGTCTGGTTCTTGGTTCTCCTATCTAGAACCAAAATAACTAGGTGTTTAATTTTGTGGATGAAGATTTTGTGCAGCTAAGAAATGCTGTGTTTTCACTAAAAAAATTTATTTCATTAACCATCCCTTTAACTTAGAGATCCAAAGCATATATACAAAACAGTAACCAATGAAAGGTGGACACATGTTACATGTCCAAACAAACTAACTAACAAAAGGTGAATACTGCATGTGAATAAAGAAATAAAAGGGAATAAAATAAAAGAAAATAATTCTTCATCCCCCCCCTTCAAGTTGGCACGTGATGAAGATATTCTAAACCCTGCTTGGTGGTAAGGAAATGAAATTGAGGAGTTGGCAGAGCTTTTGTGAAAATGTCTGCAAGTTGTTGGGAAGATGAGATATATTGAGTTAGAACAAAACCTTCCTTGAATTTATCCCGCACAAGGTGACAATCAATTTCTAGGCATTTAGTTCGTTCGTGAAAAATTGGATTTGTTGTAATATGAAGCGCAAATTGGTTATCACACCACAAAGGAGTCGGTAGATATAGGTTGATCATAAAATCTGCAAGTATATAACTAATCCAGCGAAGTTCACAAACTGTAGCAGCTAAACTTCTATATTCTGCCTCTGCTGTTGATTTTGAGACTGTATTTTGCTTCTTGGTTTTAAAAGAAATCAAAGTATTACCCAAGAAGATGCAAAAACCAGTAAGTGACCTCCGAGTATCGACACAAGACGCCCAATCCGCATTCGAATATGCTGTTAATGAAAAATCTTGCTGAATAGGAAAAAACAATCCTTTATAAGGACATCCCTTCAAATATTTAAACAAATGCATTGCTGTATCCCAATGAATTTGGTAAGAAATGTTGACAAATTGACTTAATTGCTGTATCTCATATGTAAGATCTGGCCTTGTTAGATTCAAGTATAGAAGTCTACCAATCTTCTATACCTTGTTGGATCTGGAAAAGGTTTTCCATCGTTTTGTGACAATTTTGTACCTTTAGGAATAGGAACTCCAACATGTTTTTCACCAGTAAGACTTGCATCTTTAATGATATCCAAAATGTATTTTCTCTAGTTCACATATGTTCCACCTTTTCCTCTAGCTATTTCGAGTTCCAAACATATCCTAAATCTTTGATAGCGAAGTTTGAATGTAAAAATTGTTTGACAAAAATTATATCTAACTCGTGTGTTCCAGTGATCAATATATCGTCCACATATCAAAAGAAAAATGCTATGACCAGAAGATTGATGAATAAAAAGGCAGTGATCATGCTGAGATTGAGCAAAACCATAACAAGTAAGCTTATGGCAGAGTTCAATATTGCATTGTCTTGAGGCATGTTTCAAACCATATAAACTCCGTTTCAACTTGCAAACTTGACTTGTTAAAACTTGTTTATATTCGGCTGGTGGTTCCATGTAGATCTCTTCATCAAGATACCCGTGCAAAAATGAATTGTTAATGTCCAACTTGTGAATGGGCCATGACTTTGCTGATGCAATTGCAAGAAAGATCCTTGCTGTTACTAACTTTGCCACATGTGAGAAACATTCAAAGAAGTCTACTCCTTCCATTTGATCATACCCCTTTGCTACCAATCTTGCCTTGAATCTATCAATTTTTCCATCTGGTTTAAGTTTAACCTTATATACCCATTTAGACCCTATTGCTTTCTTTCCAACAAGCAAATAAGTCAATTCCCATGTATCATTTTCTTTCAATGCCCTCAATTCATTATTCATGGCTTGAACCCAATTTTGATCTTTACAAGCTTGATGATAAGTATGTGGTTCTTGAACATTTGATACATTATCTTAAAAAGAAATATATGCATGGTGCAAACAAGGTGAAACAGAGTATGGAAATGTGGTAGGTGTATGTTGTGAGCTGAATTTAGTGGGTGATTTAGTAGGATTTATGGATGAATTTTCTAGAGGTCTACAGGTAAGGATGTTTGAATGACTGGTTGGATAACTATATCACTAATGTAACTGAAAGTTCAGTGGATCCAATTGCTAATGTCCAAGAAAGCTCTGATACCATGTTTAATTTTGTGGACGAAGATTTTGTGTAGCTAAGAAATGCTGCGTTTTCAATAAAAAATTTATTTCATTAACCATCCCCTTAACGTAGAGATCTAAAGCATATATACAAAATAGTAACCAATAAAAGGTGGACACATGTCCAAACAAACTAACTAACTAAAGGTGAACAATGCATGTGAGTAAAGAAATAAAAGGGAATATAAAAGAAAATAATTCTTCACTAGGTCACCCATCTTTTTCCTTCTAAATATAGAACTAGTAATACTTGTCATTGGTACAAGTGATTTTGCTGCATCCTTTTTATGGATAATGTAATGCAAATCTCATCAATTCTTTAACCAATAAGAAATGGCTACTGGTACATCAAATTACACATCAACCCTAATGCTGATGTGGCGAGATTTTGATAATATTTTGACTGAAAATTTTGAATTGTTGCAAAATTTATAACACGCACCCCTAACCTTTTCAAATCACGCTTCTCCCCCATTTAACCCCAAATCAATTACCCCCAATTCAAACCCTTCATTCCCAAACCCCAAATCGTTCCCGACATCATCGCCCATCTCTCCACCACCATGAAATTTAATACTCAGACAGAAGCCGCCATCGCATCATCTTCACCACCACGAAGCCGCTATCGCCCAGCTCAATGGAAGGACCCCGACGGTTGCATCATCTCCACCACCACAAAGGAAGCTGCCATCGTCCACCACGAAGGAAGACGACATCGCCCAACTTGGTTTTTTTTTATACTATAATGAGCATATTAACAAACAATGTTTTGCCACTGATTCTGTTGGGGAGCTTGATTTTGTCTTTGCTCTACAAGCCTCGACCTTCCCAGAGAAAATGGATGAACAACGAGCAATTTCCTTTTCATTTTTAATTGGGGATTATCTTCCAGTGAGCCTCTACTCACTGTAATCTGATGTAATTTCATTTTCATTTTTACTATGTCAGTAGAAATTTCATTTTCATTGTTGAAGAAGAATTGTTCGCGGTTGAGAAATTCAGGTCCTTATTCTAGTATAGGAAGTCCAGAGTATGGAATTTTTCGCACTTATGACTGGAGTTTTGGTGCCTCACGGTTTATCCATTGGTTATGGTGATGACATTGCTCTAAATTCGAGCTATGCTTATCCTTCGAATAGTATGGCTCGATCCACTAGTATGCCTGGCTTTTTGGAAATGCTTAGTGATTCTTCATTGTCGAGCTCACAAGGTCTGAATGAGCAACACACCATGTTTGATTGCAGTCCACAAAAAAGAAGAAGCTGAATGTGTTACATGGTTATTGCTGGTGGGGCTGATAATAGAAATGAAGGCGATGAAGAAGCAGTACCTAATTGGCTTTACGAACTTTATATTGTTGAATGAATGAACTTTGTATTGTTGAATGAATGAATGAATCATGTTATAATTCGATTTGTTTCATTTTTGTGGCTGTGTTGGTAGATGGCAATAATATGTGTAAATCAGAATTCCATGGCTTGTTATAGTTCTTTTTTTATAACAAGTAGCTAAACTGGTTTAAGCAAATGGCTGCATAGTTTGGTATCAACATTAAAGATAATTTTTAATTGGATCCCATCAAAGATCTCTAACAAAAGGCAAGTTAAACGAGCAAGAGTAATAAACCAGCAAGAAGAATACACCAGCAAGAAGAATAAACTAGCAGAAGATTTTATTAACCAAAGATTTTATACACATTTACAACTCTATCTGACTTAGAGGTTTTCATATCAGAATTACAATCCAACCCAGAATAGAGATTAAACATAATTCGGACACTGGCACTTCACCAGTTACATTACAAAATCAAAAGATCTCCCAAAAATCTGTCACTGGCACTTCACCAATTACATTACAAAATCAGAAGATCTCCCAAAAGTCATGTTCTCAAATCTACCCACCTCCACTACAGTTGAGTTATAGCTTTTATACAATGGGATTCCTGCTATATCATTGACCTCAAGCCATCTTTTAACATGTGCACTAAGTTCACGATTGCATCGATACAACCTAGATTTAGATGGGCTTGTCTTATGGTTATGCTCCAACTCCACAACATTTATTCGCCATATTCCACGAACATCATAACACGCTGTCAACCTAGCTTTGCACCCTGTTTCAATCGTTGGTGGAGGCTTCAAAGAAGTAATCTTACTAATCTGTCATCGACCTTCTCGACTATAAGTAAAACTCACATATCGAACGACCCCGTCATCACCCTTCTTAGTGTTTCTTTTTCTAACAGGAAACCCTATTTCATAAGCGTATTTCTTATAGAGTTCAAATAACTCCTTCTCACTATCAAATTTCATACCAACCTTCGGAACGATAATCTCATTTTCAACTCCTAACATATCATCAGGCAAACAATCACCGCCCACAACCTCCAATGAGTACACCTCCATTCCTGTAAGAAAGATGCAAATCATTTTCACACATTTAATTAGCTGAAATTTCATTCCTATTCAAAATATTGCATTGCAATTGAAAAGGCAATAAGTTTTACCACTGTTAGCATCGCTTTCCACAATGTTGTCGCACGCCTGCTCAGTTTCTTGGTTTCACTGGAAGTGCTTATCTATAGGGATGTAGGAGATGAAGAACAACTTATAAAGAGTGTCATAGGAGATTTTCGATGTGCATATAGGCTGTAAAAAATCAAAATTTCACATAAAAAGGAAGCATAATTATTTCACCATTTTGTCGTCCTCGCCGTCGACTTCATCGACGTCCATACCGGAAAGCCTCCAAAGAATTCACTACTACTTGGTCGTATTTCCTCGACAGTTTCCCTCCTGTGTCGTCTCTCGACCCGCCTTCTCATTCACCGGCCTTCGTACCGGAAAGTATCGACAGAATGAAGGCTTCCCTCCTCTTTCCAGTCGTCTTCAGCTTGAACAGGGGAGACGGGAAATTTGAAGAATGGGGGGAAATGTGAAGAAAATGAGGGGTTTAATTTTAGGATGTTTTGGGTTTTTTTTTTTAATTCAATGAGATTTTGAACCAAAATCTCACCACGTCAGCATTACGGATCCATTGATGTGTAATCTGATGTACCAGTAGCAATTTCCTAACCAATAAGACTGGGGTCCACGAGGATGAACCAATGCTTGCAATTATACATGGGGTCCACGAGGACAAACATTCAGGACACGCCCATATTAAAAGAAGCTCTACAGATATCAAACTATGTCATGTAACTCAAGGTAAAGAACCGGAGCACCACTTGTCGGTTTAGGTTATGAGAAGACAAGAAAAATTAAAGAGGTATATATGAGGGAAGGTGTGCAACATGTCTGTGAGTGCCACCTCCTTTTTCGTGGCCTTTTATATCTAAAATCTTCTTAGCCTACTGCACTCCTGCCTTCACTCCTCTCAGCACCTCATCCACACAAAGGCATATGCCTCGTATCCCTCCAACCCTCCCTATATTTGGATGTGATAGATACAAGAATGTCAAGCACGCTTGCCAATTTTGGCCCAAATTACGTAAAAGCTTTGAAACTAAGAGTTTTTCATGGTAAGTTTTCTTCCCTATATGTTATGTACAGAAATGAAGATATATATTCAAATCTATAAGACCCGATAAAAAATTTTATATCTACTATTATAGGAATATCTTTATAGTGAGAAATCATTAACAAAACGTGCAATAAAATCAAAATGTCTCCCTCTCTTAATTTTGTTTGCGTGGAAATCGGACTTCTGCTATTCATCCAAAAGGGACAGATGATTAGTAACTTAGAAATGGCAATCGTTAATAATCCATTTGCTAAGCTCACTACACCAAAAAGAGCCTTTTGCAGCGATCAAAAAACGCTATCAATGACCTTTTGCACCGTTCGCGTGTATGTTGTAAATCTCAGTGTTGCCGTAGAGTGACAGGATACGACAACGTTTAAAAATGTTGCCAAAAAGGTTTTTGCAGCGTGTTTTAAACGTTGCCAAAAAGGTCTACAACAACGTTTTTTAAACATTTCCATTAAGGTTTTTGCATAGTTTTTTAAACGTTGCCAAAAAAGTTTTTGGCAACGTTTTTCAAATGTTGCCAAAAAGGTTTTTGGCAACGTTTTTTAAACGTTGCAAATAACTACTTGTTACAGCGTTTTTTGAACGTTGCCTTCTTTTTATTTTATTATTATGCAAATTGATTGGCAAAATTGAAAATGACTCATTATGAACAAAATTTGGAATTGCATAAAAATTAATAATTTCATTACAAATTTTTTAATCCATACACTTCAACATTAGAATGTGATACATCACCACCTAAATAAATTAAACACGAATATCCATTTAAAATATCACTATTCCAAACAAAATATTGCAGCCATTTTCCATCAGGGGAAAAGTGAAGAAAGTGTTCAAAATGGAAGAAGAAAATATAAGATCAAGCGCTAATTTCTCAGGCATACTTCATCTTCCTGTCCTTGACGCCTTCTTTCTCGTTCCGCTTTTGCAGCCTTCTTTCTCGTTCCGCTTCCACCAGCTTTAGAGTTGAAACCTCTCTTCCAATAAAAACCTACATCTATGCAGAGAAGGAAAAAATAAAAAGTGCAGTGTGAAACGACGAGGAGTTTTTAGCTTGTAAATTGCAGGACTTTTGAAGTTTAGATTCAAGTAGTATATACAAACACTTTAATCAAACCTCTATCATAGGATAAAACCGAGATAGCGCCCATGTTTCTTCTTCCTCTCCAGTTCTGCAACTGACTTTAAGCATTTTGACTGGTAAATATATTTACCTTTGCTGAATCAAACTTAAGTGAAAAAGTCCCATGTGAAGTCTTTCTTGAATCGGATCCCTCGACCAATTTCATATTTTTCACCGCCTTAATGTCATCACTTGATAATTTTGCCAACTGAAGTAGTAAAATAGCAGCCTCATCAATTTTATCTAATATTTTAGATCAATTATATTACTTCTAGCATCCACAAAATATAATATCAAGGCCAGGAATCACATAAATGGATAAAATTTCCTCCACTCCCTGCTCAGCAAATGGATATTCATCTTCCAACGACCTTGTACGAGTCAGTGGCTTCAATTAATATCCATTTTAATGACCAACAAGGGCTTTTAATTTTTAACACAGTTTCGACACTTTTCGTAACGTATACAAAAAAGTTGGGGAAAAATGACTTTTAGCAACGTTTTTATACACGTTGCTAAAAAGTACTTTTCACAACGTTGCAAAAGGAAGTTTCGGCAACGGTCATTGAACGTTGCGAAAAGTGACCTTTTGCAACGTTTTTCGAACGTTATGAATCGCACTTTTCGCAATGTTCGAAAAACGTTACAAAAGGTCACTTTTTGCAACGTTTATTTGAAAAAGTTGCAAAATGTCATTTTTAGCACTTCGCAATGTTCGAAAAACGTTGCAAAGGGTCACTTTTTGCAACGTTCATTTGAAAAACGTTGCAAAATGTCATTTTTCGCAACATTCACTCACATGAACGTTGCAATTGACCTTTTTAGCAACATTTAATTAATGAATGTTGCCTTTTAAGTGTTGCTAAAGCCTTTTTTTTGTTGTAGTGGCGCTCAACCATATGTCTACGACTTCATTAAACTTACTTTCACCTCAAATAGTTAAGGGTCCAACTGAAATAGATCTGAACTAATATTCAAATTAAATTACACGATTCATATCAGACGGAACCAAGTTTATAGCAAAGGAATTGTGGGTACAAAACAGCTTGTCAAAAGATGGAAGATAAAATTTACCTTAGCATATGATGTCTAAAAATGCATGCATCTTAGAACCACATTCAAAAGAAACCTAGTTACAATATAAATCCCCTTCCATTCACCAGCCACTCCATAATCAAGACTAAGCACCCTCATAGACACAGGATATTCTCCATAGCTTACAGCATAAGGTGAGGGAAAGATTCATTAATTTGATCTTTCCTACTCAAGGTAAAGAAAAAATAAAAGGGCCTCCACCCTTTGTGCAGCCTCCTACTTCTAACATTTTCTTGACCTCCACATTTCTGAGAACCTCATCCACCTGAAGTCATATGCCAAGTGGCCTCCCTACATTCGGATGTGATAAATCCAAGAATGTCACCTTCATGCTGGCCACAGCGAACACCATAATGTGAATGTGATAAATGTTGTATTTATAATTTCAATTAACTTCTGTTTATCTCACGCCTTAGGGTCCGATCTTTGCGGACATTTGAATCAATTTTTATTCATAAAATAAGAATAGGATCTTTTGTTTGGGAATCTTTAGATGACTGCCAACCTAGTGGGAATGTACCATTCATTTCTCTGCGATTGATCTTGCATTTCGTCAAAAAAAAAAAAGGAATAAATATATGTAACCCGTGTGGTTTACTTTTAACTTCAGATGGATTAGCCATCTCAAGTAGTAAGAGGCAACTAGTTCCAATGAACTTTCTTGCCATTTAAAGTGTCCATGCATGTATAAATTTAACCACAATACACCGGTCGTTAACAGCCGTAGCATTGCTTCTGAGTTCTAACTCCAGTCATTGGCTTACCTTGTTTATTTTGCTACTTTTTATTTGTTGAATTAAATATTAATTTGTGCCCCAAAGAAAAATTCCTGATTCCGCCACTGCGTACAAGTTTTGTATTAGCTCTTAACTTGCTTGGTGTGATGGTCAACTACTGTTTCTTATTCAATGTGAGATATCAGACTTCTAAGAAATTTCTTGTAATCTGATTGCGAATATTTAAAGAACTGGACTCTCAGATCTGTGACCATACTCTGTGATCATCTTAGGAAGCTACCTTACTGATTTTGTCTGTATTCTTTTGCATATTATAACTGCTCTATCTGATAAATATTCTTAATTATAGTTTTTCAAATTTAATCATACTAGAGGTCATCATTTTGTGCTTCTTTGAAAAGGATGATGAATTGAATTTTCAGCCTTTCGTTGGGAGAGTTGCTTCATTACTTTGCATGGCCACCTCTTTTGAATGCAAAAACTCAAGTCAGTTTCCATTTTGAGAGCAACGTGTATTTTTGCTAGGATTATAGATTTCTTAATTTTGTTTATGATGAATGTTAGTTTCATTACATATATCTTTATTTTATTAATGAGGAATGTTATTTTCAATATTGACTCTTTTAACTTTTCCTGCATAATTATCTACTTTAAGCTCGCAAAACCTCATCCACTTTTGTATCCCATCTTCTTCCCCTATGTGGAGTGGTTGTCATAATTTATCTTAATTTTTTACTGATTTAGTAGAAAAATTCAAATCATTCTCCGAGTTGATTCAAATCTAAGTAGGTCTAAAACCTTACCAATGATATTGATGCGATTCCATAATTTGCTAGTAGACGTGTCGAAAAATTGTTGAACATTTACTCACATCTGTAGGTATCTCTAACTATGCATTTTCTTATATGCACATGTACGAGTGTAGATGACACAACAAATGTGGGGCGTGGTGGTTTACCAGCTCTGATCAAACCAAGTGAAATTGAACAATCTATAAACAAGCTGGAGATCTGTGTTTTTGGCATGATTTGTGCTTAATTATATGTTATTTAGCTTATCATATGAATGTGTTAAATATAGGAAAGATCTGTTTAGTTTTGTAATTGATATTGTATTAGAGTTTTTTCTATAACTAGTGCAATTAGATCTATTAGTTTATTTGTTTCCTAAATTAATTTTTCAATTACCTCTATATATATTTTTCCTCGGAAAGAGAGGAATATATGAAAAATTTCTCCGCTGTTGTTCTATTTGTCATGGTATCAGAGCACGCATAATTGATATATCTGATTCTGAAGTTGTCCATGGACTGTGAACCTGTTCTTGCTTTAATCCTAGATAAGTAGGATCTATTCTTTATAGTCTAAATCATTACAATATAATTCCGTTGAGAAATTGACAGGTCGAACTAACTTTGATTCTTGGTCTTGTATTGCTCTTATGTCCATTACCAGTAAGAAAAAACTTGGCTATATTACTGGTAAGGAGAAGGCCCATGAGAAAACTAATGCTAAAGCCTATGAAACTTTGGAGGAGGAAATTGTAATGTTCGAATGTGGCTTCTTAATTCAATGGAGAAACATATGCGACAGTTCTCTTCGATCGTCTTCCTACAACAGGAGCTATTCGTACTGTGGAGAAGACCTACACTATAAGTAACAATTCTACAAAAATATATGAGTTGACACAGAGATCTGTCAACATCAAACAAGAGGATCGTGCCCTTAATGCTTACTATGAAGAAGTACAAACTATGCAGCAGGAACTCGATGCTATCAATACTCCACATATCAAGAATGAAATTGATCTCTAGCAACTGTCACAAATTTCCATGCTTACATCTTATCGGCGGGATCATATTATCATCTCGATGCAGCTCGTGCCCATGTGCTTTGTTCTGATCCTCTTCCTAATGTCCTAGAAGCTTATGCAATATTTTGTGAGGAGGATATTCGCTTAAAAACTATGTGGAGTGAGGAAAAGATCAGTGACATTTCATTTGTTGTGCGTAAAGGGAAAGAGGGTTCCTTTCAATTCTGGAGTTCAAATCCGGCAAAAGATGAACACAAATGCAGTCAGTGTGATAAAAATCAAATTATGGACAAACGTTGTAAACTTCATGGTCGACGCGATTGGGCATATGAGCTTATTGCTAAGAAACAAGGACGTAAAGCATCACTTGCTGCTGCTACAACCACTTGGAATGGAGATGAGGCAAAGTCAGGTAACTTTAGTTATGCTCTGTGTATTTCTACTTCTGCTTGTTATAACTCATGGATGATTAAACTTGGAGCAACACACCATATGACTAATAACTCTAAGAAACTCACTACCTCCACTAAAAACTGCTCAAAATATTTTGTTAGAACTGCAAATGGTCAAATAATCTCTACTGGTGACATTGGTACCAATTAGCTTACACTCAACATCACATTCTCCAATGTTTTCCTGGTTTCCACTTTAGATGTATTATCTGTGTCTATACTTGTGACTGCATATTCTTGTTACAGGATTGCATACCGTCTTCAATGATTTATTGCAAGGTGTTCGATAAAATCCCGGAAACGTACGAGATCGTTGACAAGTAATATAATTGATGAATTAAGAGTATATCTCACGGGGAATATATTTCAATTCAAATTTACTAATTATGTATGGAATTCGAAATTTGTAATACAAAAGAGTTTTTTTTTATTTGATTTTTACTAAATTAATTTAAGAAATTTGTAAAAGTTTGATTTGTATCAAATTATGGATGTTGTATTGGATTTAAAGTCCGTCTGTTGCTATCTATTTCAATACTCAGTTATGTAATCTACTCGCATTCATACATTATTGACAATCAATAAAATTATGTTGAAAAATACTGGTCATGAGTCGCCCATGTGGAATGACCCAACCCACAAGATAATAAAGTTGAGTTGAAGGGAACAGTTTGAATTTGGAATTCAAAACCCCCCCCCCCCCAACTCTCCATCTCCAATTCATTGTATTAGGAAAAGATGGCAAGATAATATGGTGAAATTCGTTTGGAAAATATCATCAAAATTGAAAGGCACCTAGAATCACTATTTTGGCATACAGTGGCAAATCCAATATTGGAGGTCAACTAGGTCGGTCGTTGACCGTTGACCATTAATCGTCGACATTCAAAGCCATAATAGCGAGGTTGTTTATTAATATTTAATTAAATAATGTTAAAAAGTCTTCAATCTATATGTAAATGCATTAAAACGTAAAAATCATATACATATAAAAATATAATTCAATACAATCCAAAATATTATGGATGAAAATGTAAATCACAAATTAAATGTAAATTAAACTTCATTTTAAATTATCATCAATTTTCAATTTTCAATACCAATTTATCATTTCTCACAAATTTCCAACACTAATTTATCATATATCAAAACAAATAAAATTAGTTTATTTCATTTACATCAGTAAAAATTGTACATGAATGCATGATGCCTGCACAAAATGATTTCAATTGAAGTCTTACAATGAGCTAACATTTAAATTGCCCACAAAAAATGCAATAGCCCCAACACAAAATCGTATAAAATTCCAAGAAATTACAAAACCAAAATCAAATTCAAACCATTAGTTAATCTAAAACACTATCATATGTGAGGGGATTAGCAACTTTATTAAGAATCTTTTTTTTTCTTAAGCTGTAAAACACTATAAAAAATTTAAGAAGACGAATGCAAAAAAATCGAAACACTATAAAAGATTCATTTTCTGAACATTAGTTAATCTAAAACACAAATTTAAGAAAATAGAACTGAATTATGTAACAATAAAAAAATCAGAAGTTTCACATTCACAAAATTAAACAAAACACAAACACAAAAACATATTTAAGAAGATGAATGCAAAAAAATTACCAGCAGGCGACAATGAGGCGGCGTGTGTTTGCAGGTAGAGAACACCCAGGAATTTCAGAGTCGGAGTTGGGACTCGAGGTAGAATAGGTTTTCGACTTTCGAATTTGGGCATTTGGCTTATGGCTACCAACCACTGGTTTTCTTATTCTTCTAATTCCAAATGGATTCTCACTTAATGGGCAGTTTTAAAAAGTAAAGAAAAAGGCCCAAGTCCCACCCAAACTTCATTTTCCCCATCTTTCTTTTTTCTACCTGTCTTCACTTCACCGGCGGCCATTTTTGAAAACTTAACTACTTGGTCATTGTACCTGTAAATTTCATCAAATCGAGCATGCGCAGCAACACCAACTCGCTGAGTGCTGGCTCCACCACTGTTGACATGAAAACTCACAAGAATTGACACTTAGGCTGTGGTTAATAATTTCCTTCCATTATAATCGAGATTGGAACAATTAGAGTGCAAGAAAATTACATATTTGTAGTTTTAGAAAGTAAGGTGGTTTAACCATTCAAAAGATCTTAAAATTCATCATTTCAAGTAAGGATTATTGACCCGTAATTTATGATGATGCATGCTGTGAATTCTTTTAATTTATGATATATAATTTTCTTTTTCAAGACAAATTAAATATATATCAACCACAACCTGAATCTATTTCTAACCCAAATTCGAATTGTTAGAATGTATTAAATTTACATTATATATATGATTACACACGTGATAAATGGTATTCCTAACTTCAATTGCGCATATGTTAATTTTGTCGCGTTCTAAATTTATTGTGGGTCTTCCAACACTACAACAAGTAACTCATTATCTAATTAAGGGTCAAGCAATTAAATAATGTAATGAGAATGCAAAATTAATCAAGAAATGCAAGAAATACTAAACTACTAGTCTTGAATTAAAATAAATAAATAAATAATAGAGTTCATCTTCATCCAATACAATCATGGATATAGCTAAACATGTTTCTAAATATAAAACAACAAGAATGGAAAAGCATCACCCGAAATATATAGTTGTTGGCCTATGGTTGATTATAACAAATAAGTTAATCTTATTTACTAACAAATTGAATTTAAGTGATAATAGTTTTTCAACGCATACGATGGAAAATTGATCGATGATCATCAAAAGATTAAAAACTATCATCACAAATCGAGCTCATAAAGGAGGTCAAGATCAAAGTCACATTTAAGAATTTAAGAGCCAAATTTCAGAACAATGTCAAATACTTCATTTCTTAGCTAAAGTGTAAAGGTATTACAACTTTGATATATGACAATGAATTCTTAAACTCAAAATCTTTCCGTGCATTAAAAGTCATTCTAATTCAATTTTTTGATCAAATATAAATATGACTTTTAAAATGATATTTGAACTTGAAAAATATCTTTTATTTTGAAAAGTTAGTTAAAAATAATTTTCAAAAGTCTATACCATTCAAAACCTTCGATTTAGATCAAACGGGGCCAAAACATAAAAAGACCAAAACTATCGAGGGATCGACCGATCGGGAGAGACTGTCGACCAAAGGTTTCCAATGGTCCAAGATTTGACAATTCTGACCTCTAATTTTACTGTACAAATTACTATATTGGTCATCAGGGTAAGAGGCGACCAACCAAACGAGTCATCCGAACTCCCAATTTTTTATTTTTATTTTATTTTTATTTTTTGCATTTTGAATTCTATAAATACCTGCATTCAATACAATATTTTTCAAGAGTATCAAAATGAGATATCTTTTGAGAGATTTCTTTAAACTTACATTTGTATTCATTTTATTTGTTTTTTCATATCAAAAACTTTTTATTAATTCAAACTCTTTAATCATCATCTTCATCAAAAAATTTCATATTTCTTTTTGTACTTAACTTATTTCTATTACTCATAAAAAATAGATATATTTTGAAGAATATATCTGAACTTACATTACATATATTTCTTCTACTACTTCAAATTTTGATTGATTTAACAAACTTACAAAATCATCATATTCATCAAAATTTCTCATCTTTTTCTTGGTACTTAATTTATTACAATCATATATTAAAAGAGACAATATATTACAATCATATTCATCAAAGTTTCTGATCTCTTAATTGCATTCAACCACACGATTATCAAACAAGATCGTATACACCACAAATGTTATTCCTAACACCTAATGCATGTGTGTCAATTATGTAATATTCTAACATATTGTGAGCCTCTCAATACAAAAATAAACAAGTTATCTAATTGGTAGTCAAGGAATCAAATGACACAATAAGCATGCATAATTAATCACAAACATGAGGATTCACTAAAATACATCTTTAAATTAGAAAAACATAACCAATGGTTTTATCATTCATCCAATACAATAGAGAAGTTAGCCTAACATGTTTGCATCTAAAGTACAAAAAGAGTTAAGGAAAGACATCATCCAAATCAAAGAACCAAGGTAGAAGCTGATGAATTAATTTCTTGAACCTTTTTCTTCAACTTGAGCCTTGAATCTTCCACTTATTGTGTTAATTCTCTCTAAAACTCTTGTTAGGCATCACTTCAATGATAAAAGACTAGGCAAACTCTTATTGATGATCTCTCTTAGGTTAAAAAGGTGTTAGAACATCATTCCATACATGAACGGATCAAAATAAAGAAACATAATTTTTCCATCCAGGGATGCCCAAGCATGATTATATGGATTGCCCAGGTATGTATGGACAAGCCATTTTGACTTCAATTTCTGCATATAGGGGTCTTGTGCACGCATGGAATTTTGTACCATGCAAGCGCATGGTTATGACCCCGAAAAGTCGTCGGTATTTTTTTCATATCTTTCTCTTTCGATGTTCGATTAAGGCGATTCAAAGTGCATTTGAAAGATAACTCAAAGGGATACAATTCTTCTAAAATCTCATTTTACCAATTTGAACTTTTATTATGATAAAAATGGGTTTTAATCTAAGGTTGAAAATTTATAGCATAACTTATTCGGTTGAAAATTTGTTTGTGAGAATGCTGACTATATTTCACCCCCGTTGACTTATTTTCTCATCCATTTGACATGTAGAACTCTCGAATATTTGTTGTGAGGTCCGATACAACTTTTGAGTATTTGTATTTTAGTCCCTCAAACTTTTAATCTCTAGCAATTAAGCCATTTTTTCATTATTTTTCTCCAATTTGTCATTTTCATCAATCTTTACCAAACAAGCACAATATATATAGAATAAGCCACAATTCATTAAAATATCTAGAAAATAATTTAATACAAAAGCCTAAATAAATGTATGAAATACACTTACTAGTTACCTATTTCTTTTTTTGACTAGAGCTTAGAGGGTACATTCTGGACCTATTCTAGGGAAGAGAGAAACGGAGGTGAGTTTATTTTAAAAATAAACTTGTCAAAACATGTTTATAAGCCCCTAGAACACCCAAACATGAAAAATTAAAAGTAGAGTTCTAAAAAGTATAAAGTGTAGCTACGCGAAAATATCAACCTTTAGGCTTTTACAAATTTTAGCAAGTAAAAAGTATAGTGTGAGTGTGACTAAGCTGTATGGCCAAACTTTTTGCCTAAGCAAGCTTTTTAGAATATTGACTAAAAGAGAAGTAGCCTACTTTTCAGCCAAAATTTGAATAACTGGGAAAAAAATAAGCATCATCATCCGTGCTTTTCTAGCTTAATTTTAGGTTTCGTCAAGGCTTATAACATTTTGGCCTTGCATTATTTAAAAATTAAATATATTCATTGTTCTATCTTCCCACTTGTATTTAAGAATTAACTAAGCAACATAGGATTAAGATAATTCATCATATAAATTTTGCTTAAAAAATATATGTTCCAATATCTTTGGCAAAAAAAAAAATTTATTTTCTTATAAACCTTAGGATTTGTTCGCTAAAATTATGTACCACAAGTGCACGGATCTCATTCAAGTAATAAAGTGGCCTTGTGAGTCCGAATTGTCGACCTCTCAAAAAATATTTACTTTTAATTACAATGTTCTAGTCGATTTAATTCTAACAATGTACACATAATGAAGTTCAATTTTGAAAATAATAAAAACACTAAAACCTTTACAAAATGACAAAAGCTAAAGTTAGGGGAAATTGGGACGATAAAGTAGTTGGAATTCATGATTTAACTTAATTGTCTCTTAATTAATTTCTCCACAAGTAAATTAAGAAATTACTCATTTAGTGGGTATTTGGTGAGGATTAAAATTAGATTTTTAGTAGATTGTGATAGAAATTTTTGAAATGTGTGGTTGAAAAGCTGTGGAACCCATGAAAAATATGGTTAATATTGATTGTTTGACTTTAACTTAAATAAAAATATAATTTTAATCTGAAACAAACAATAATATGTTATATCCGATTTTTTGATCTTAGCTAATTACATCTCTCGAGTGAAATTACCCCTAATTGATTGAATTCACCTACTATACGTCGATAAAAACCAAATAATTGCATTAAACCTTTGTGAAAATAGCTCAATGTGTCAACTAATGTTATGAGTATATTTCTATCCCCTACAAGAATGTAGGATATTTATTATTTGATCTAAAATGCACAATCTTCTCCCAAACGATGCACAAATCAATGAACACTTTCATTTATTTAATCATATAAATGAAGAGCAACAAACACAATAGTAAATACACACAAAAATGAGTAGCTTAAAATCAAAGAGCAAGTATTGAAATAAATAAAGCTAAATTACAACATAAATCCCAACATCAAGAACTTAGCCTATTTTATATATATGATAACAAAAGAAAAGATTCATACAATACAACTGAAGAAAATAATGGAGTAAAGATTAAAGATAAAACTGTTTTTTGGTTGAATTCTTGAAGTTGTAATGGTTTGATTTCCCCAAAATCTGTGAACATTTTCTTATTTTTCTCCTCCTCTTCTTGCCCTAGTTCTACCCTTTTTCTCCAAAAAGTGTAACGAAAAATGAAGAGAAAAGTAAGAATGAGGAATAAAATGGTTGCATTTCTGCCCTTAAAACCCTAAGAAAACCACCCCAAAGTAATTGCAAAACAGCCCTCGAAATTTGAAAACAAAACAAAAAGCGGTCCCAGACCTGAGCCAAGGCTTGTGCACTGTGATGGATTAGGCGCTTGTGCCGTGAGACCATTTTAGTCTCTCTCGTTAGCATGGCTCAGCTGGGCTCGCGCCTGGCTTCTATTTCTGTTTCTTCCAGATTAATCCCTTGCATATTTGCAGGTCGGTCCCTCAACTTTGATCTTATACACTTCGGTACTTGTGCACTTTGGTCCCCACGTTCACGTTTTTTCACGCTTTTGGTCTCTCTTCTCTTCCTTTTGCTTTGTTATGGGGTTTTAACCTACAAAACCATAATTACACAATTGTGGGTAAAAATTCGTTTAATTCATCAATAATTAGTTCTAAGTGTCCAATAAGTATGTAAAAATACACTTATCAAATACCCTCAAACTTAAGTTTCTTGCTCTTTCCGAGCAAGATCATCAATTATCACAATTACATAAAATAAAATAAGGATCAACACATTAGATAACTTGTCAAATATCAATTGAGTGTAAAATTGTGTATTCAGTTCACAAATATGCTTCCAAATCATGCTACCAAAAAACAATTTGAGCTTATCCATGTTTGATTGATGTGTGTGTGTAGTCACTACCAATCATCATCTAAACTAGGAAAAAGTTGTAAAGAAGGAAAAAATTTCAAATGACTCCAACCCGACCCTTAGTGGTCATATATTTCTTTTCCCGCTCGCATTCCCCAACAAATAGACGTTTATTTTCTTTCCCCGAGGTACTAATCTGAATATTGTTCTCAATTCACTCTTTTCTTCTACCACTCTAATTTGATTGGGTCCAATCGACAATGTCAACAATCTAGATATGTGATGATTCTTCCCAAAATTGAGTGCTTCGACATTTAAGCTTATATTAGGTAATTCAAACCACTAGGTCTTTAAGTTCCCACCACATCAATTACAAATGCACAATTTCTAACTTTTTTTTTATTAAAGCTCGTGATTAACTCACTCCCTTAAATTCTCTTTATGACCCTTGTAACGAGTTTTAAGTCGATACTCTCCAATTTTTAAAGACCAAGGGTATCGAGTTTTGAAATACCTCTACGAACTTAATAACTCAAGTAAAAAAATGCTACAACATGAGGCATAATTTAGTGCAATGCCCTCTTCTAGCAATAAAAAATTACAGGGCTTAGATATCTAGCATGTGGTCATCACTTAGTTTGTACTTTTTAGTCAAAGATACTGCACACAAATGTTTTCAACAAGCACGGAATCAACACATTTCCAAAAAAATGTACTTTATCAGCTCGACCACCCCCAAACTTATCTCACAATAGGTTTAAGTGATAGAAAATAGAATGTATGTTGGATAGAAATTTAAATACAACTCATAACCTAGTTCTACCAATTCAAAAATATCTCTATCAATAAAAAATTTCCACATGTAGAGAACGATTGGTCATGATTATTGTGTTCAAAGTAATTTAAGATCTTGCATGAATAAGCAAAAAATATTTTGGCTCAAATAGCATATTTGGTCATAACTCATGAATCAACAACGATTTCAAATCAACAAATTACTCATTTATTATGTTAGATTCGATTTTCCCATCATATCTAATTACCTCTCTTTAATAAAATTGTCCCTAATTGATTAGTTTAACATACTATATCTTTATATCGATTAAAACAAAACAGTTGCATTATTTTTTTTATGAAAATAGCTCAATGGGTCACTAATGTTAGGAGTGTATCTATATTACCTACAAGAATCTAGGGTATTTACTATTTGATCTAAAATGTAGAATCTTCTCTCGAATATTGCACAAATCACTAAACACGTTCATTTATTTGGCCATATAAATGAATAGCAACAAACACAATAGTAAATACACGCAATAATAAGTAGCTTAAAATCAAAGAGCAAGTATTGAAATAAATAAAGCTAGGTTAAACTACATCATAAATCCCAACATAAAGAACTTAATCCATTTTATATATATAATAACAAAGGAGAAAATTCATACAATACATCACAAATTGAAAAAAATAATGAAGTAAATACAAGATAAAGATAAACACTTTTTGGTTGAATTCTTGAAGTTGTAATGGCTTGATTTCCCCAAAATCTCTCAACAGTTTCTTATTTTTCT
Organism: Fraxinus quadrangulata; assembly: GCA_903798255.1. Classification (NCBI taxonomy): domain Eukaryota; kingdom Viridiplantae; phylum Streptophyta; class Magnoliopsida; order Lamiales; family Oleaceae; genus Fraxinus; species Fraxinus quadrangulata. Next base: position 14,797 of record CAIGRB010096702.1, on the reverse strand, counting down.
CCTCCTCTCCTTGCCCTTGTTCTACCCCTTTTCTCCAAAAAGTGTAAAGAAAAATGAAGAGAAACGGAAGAAGAATGGAATAAAGAATGAGGAATAAAACCCTAAGAAAACCGCTCTAAAATAATTGCAAAACATCCCTTGAAATTTGAAAACATAACAACAAACGATCCCAGACCTAAGCCGAGGCTCGCGAGCCTTGAGACCATTTTAATCTCTGTCGCTAGCATGGCTCGAATGTGCGCGCGCCTTACTTCTCCTTCTGTTTCTTCCAATTTAGTCCCTTGCAAATTTGAATGTCGATCCCTCAACTTTAATCTTATACATTTCGGTCCTCAGATTTTAACTTTCTTTCAAACATGCCCTTAATAAATTGCATCCAAAGTCCCTCAACTTTTGACACTTGTGCACTTTGATCCCCCCAAATTAACTTTTTTGCACGCTTTTGATCCCTTTTCTCTTCCTTTTCCCTTGTTCTATCTCCTTTTGGGATTTTGACCTACAAAAGCCATAGTTACACAATTGTGAATAAAAATTCGCTTAATTCATCAATAATTAGCCCGTTCTAAGTGTCCAATAAATATGTAAAAATACACTTATCAGGATTTACAAATTATGTGGATCAAATGAAAATGAGTCTCACAACTTAGAAGTTAAACAAGTTAGTAAATAAGCAATTTATTTGCTAAATTTAAGCACAATCTCTCTTAAACATGGTAGGTTTGGATGACCTTAATATTGTAGCCTTTAGAAGGAAAATGACTGGACACAAGCCAAAATACATTACTTTGACCAATACTTTATCGCTTTGGAATCCAGTTATAATCCAAATTATCATTTAATAATAATTATGATGCATTTACCTTTTGATCTTAATTACTAAATAATTAATTATGCTTTTTACCTGTCTTTGAAGGCCTTTGATTATTACAGCCAGAAACCTCAAAAGTTCAGTCAAAGGAAAGTTGCAGTTCAACAACGTTTTATGCTGTGCACTATCAGAACCCTTAGAAATCAATGCATAAATCGGTTCCTTTTTTGGCCTACCAGCTTTTCATTATCGATTAATTGCATCATGTTGTCTAGAATTTGAAAGTAACTTAAGAGATTTTTTTTTTTTTTTTGAAGAGTACATAAATATTAGAGAACCTTAAGGTTCAAACCAGCCAATATATGAGGAATAATATGCGTAAATTTATTGAAAATTTTCCTCGTTTACTTGTCAATTAATATGCTTCTGGTTGGCAAATTTATAATTGATCGAACTTTATTTTCAACAATCCACATATTTTATTCATCGCTCATTTTTATCTATAAAGTAGTTAATTAATGATGTATGATGACGAATTTGATTAGAACGAATCTTAGATGGAGACAACCTTGCAAAGATCAGATTACTTTAGCTTAAAAGAACAATATCTGTGTAATATAAATTATGCAAGAAATCCAGCCTCAAAGTTGTAGTTGGATCCCAACTACACCTTGATTCTGAAATCCAACTACCTTTATAAATATCAAATTATAAAAATAAAAATGCAAATGCTTCTAGAAAACCATCTAACATGGTATAGTTTAGATTGCATATGCATCACTCCTATCAATATGAGCCTTATTTAGGTCATCGCAAAACGCGACTCTTTCGCCAAAGTCGTCCTTCTCTTAATCTATTTTCGATTGGTGGCACCCCATACTTAACGTGTATTCTCACTTTTCATAGGGTAAATAAACTTGAAGGGTTAGTTATGCAATTCAAAACTTTTGAACAAGATGGAGATAACACACGTATAAACCAATTAATGATCACACTCTAGTTTAGGCATATTTAAGAAAGCTTCGGCTTTTTGTGGCAAAACTTCTCAAGGAATTAACATTTGATCAACTTACTTGAAAATCTCTTTTAATTGGACAACATACTTTAGCAAAAATATTTATGAAGACTTAGCCGCAGGCGCATCTAGAATCAAATTCTTTTTTTATATATATAAGGGGATTTCAAAATCAGTTGAGGGAGGGCGACAAAAAAATTTCAATCAATCTCTAAATCTCAAAATTCACTTTTAACTTTTCAAAAGTCAAATCAAACAGAGTGTATATGTATTGATACCAACCAAGAACTTGTTCATAAAGTTGAATACGTTAGTATCTAATAAATAAACTCGAGTTTTTACCCTTTTTCGTCAAAGGGTCTAGGGAAAAAAAAAAATCCCCATTGAACTTGCTAAGAAATTGTTCTTTGATCACCAAAGCACTATGTCGAAACTCATCACATTCGTACCACCTGTCCTCTCAAGGACATACTAGAGCACGATTCATCCAATATTTAAAAGCCTTAATGCCAAAAAATCGTATCCTACAAATTATATTTAATCAATAAATATCATGGCCATTAATCACTGTGTATCAATATATATCTTCTTAAAATGTAACCCAATCCCAACACTTGGTGAAGGCTTATTGGCCTTCTAGTTGTTTTCAAGTTCATGAGTTAAGCACTCACTTATTCTTTTAATCGGAAATATTAGCAAGTGCTTCAAGGGGTTTTTTATTTTATTATTATTATTAACATATCTTGATTATAGTACAATCATCCTTCGTGACTAGCCATCTTAGATAGAACTCGCACTCGGAACCAACTTGTAAGAGAGCTGAAAAAGCTATGACTCCCTTAAGTGTCTTTAAATCCACTCATTGGTTGTGTATTACCAATGAAGGGGTCGGTGATAGACCACCCAAAAGGACGGCACATAAGAAAAGACATAGTTTCTACAAGACAATGAGTGCGAATCGTCAAAGTATGTGTTAATATGTATAATCCATGGAATCAATAAACTATCAAAATAAAAGAAGTAACAATGATAAATATAAGCGTACGAATTTATTTTATTTTATCCCTCAAGTGTCTTTAAATCCACTCATTGGATAAACCAATCAATTTAGATAGTCATTTCTCTCCTTTCATAATGACATTCTCGACCTACCACACTTTAGAATTAGTTTTCTACTGAAAGTAGCATCTTCTAAGTTACTTTGTACGCAACAATAGTCATATGACTCAGACCTAGAAGGGGATCTACTCTTTATGAGAACACTCCCTCGAAGCTGGCTCGTACAGGGAGGTTGCTGGTGTAGTTACAAGTATACAACTCAATTAAGAGTTGTTACATATCTCACCTTCATAGCACGTCTCTCCATTGATACAGATTAAAACACCTATTGTGCACGTCTAATCTACAAAGAGTTTGTAACACTCCAACAGACATATCACTGTCAGGTTACATGGTAATGATCTAACACAATCCCACTTTAAATAGAAAAATCGATTAATGCTTATTAAATACAAGAACAACCATATTGATCAAGATATGAGTAAGGGTACTATAGTAACTTCCACAGCTCAAATGGTACAGCATAGTTGATCTTTAGCTTATGTGGAGCACATTAAAAATTTGATAAGGAAATCAATTGACTGATGGAATGAAACAAGACCAGAGTACAAGTATAAATATGGAACAGACACTAGTAACTTATGTCAGGGAATTTTTAGAATAAAAATCCTACATATTACAGAACAAAAACATAGTTTTTTTTTCCTCTTTTATGTCTATGGCACAAAATATGGGATGGGGAGTCATAGGAGGAGGGTGGAGAAAGGGCCCTTGGACTGCAGAAGAAGACAGTTCGCTCATTCAATATGTCAAATTGCATGGTGAAGGAAGATGGAATAATGTATCTAGGCTTGTAGGTACTCAACTCACTAAAAAACTCCATCCCCGTGCACTTTAAGTACTATTTTCGCATGTTTAATATGCTGGACTGGGCAGTGTACTCGATAAATTGCTTTCGTGATATGTACATGATTCATATGCTTCATATTCAGTTGTTTTAAAAATGTTTATCTAAGTATTCAACTTACGCTTCATATTCAGTTGTTTTATTTGCGTATTTGTTTTTCACAGGATTGAAAAGGAATGGGAAAAGTTGTAGATTGAGATGGGTAAATTACCTTAGGCCAGACCTGAAGAGGGGACAAATAACCCCATATGAAGAGAGTATAATCCTTGAGCTACATGCTAGATGGGGTAACAGGTATATACTATCTACCTTACTGAACAAGCTCATAATGTTTTAGTTTACAACTTGATCACTTTCAACGAATTCTGGAGAATAGGTGGTCAACAATTGCTAGAAGTCTACCAGGAAGAACTGACAATGAAATTAAGAACTACTGGAGGACTCATTTCAAGAAAAAAGGAGAAGCTTCTTCTGAAAATCCTGAAAAATGGCGAGCCCACCTTCTGAGAAGGCAACAATTTCAATTACAGCAGCAAGAAAAACAAGAAGATCAAATAAACATGAAGAAAGTCATATCATTGCTTGACGAGGGTGAAAATAGAGTGCCAACTCTGGCTCAAATGAAGCAAGAAATCATATATCGGAACGCGTCTGATGATCTTGGCTTCCTATATTCTATGATCAACGGCAATGGAACCGGACACCAGGCCTCAAGTGAGGACATTTTATGGGAATGTTTGTGGAATTTGGATGATTTTCATGGAAACATAGCTAACCAGCAAACTTTGGTTTCAAATTTCCATTGAACTATTACTGGCACTGGTTCATAGTCTTTCAGTCTGCTGCTTAATGTAATAGCGTAAATCAAAGAGAACCAAAGCTTTTCAGCTTAAAACTATGGTTCTTCTGGCTTGTGTATTTTTTTTTTCTTTTCTTTTCACTTACCTGTTCCAAGATTTTCAGGCTTGTATTCAACGTGAATGATATCAAACAACTGTTTCTTGAAAAAGTTATGGCATGTTAAGGTGGATTATACAATTCTAAACACCATCAAGGAAGAAAAAGCAATAGAAATCTTGTCCATTATACTATCTAATATGATCTAATACTACATACCAAACATGTAATAAATGGTTTAGCCTAACTGTGTTTTCCTTGGCGACGGGAAAATGAAATATCCTATAGCTCCTGGTCTTTTTTCCATACTCTTAGAAATAACCAGTACTGTTGTTGCATAGTCCATAAAGGCACAACTTTAATATATTATGCAATTCTAACTCTGACATTCCATTTCTGTAATATGATGTTTCACGTTTTTATATATCTAAATCGATAAACGATTACATTTCGTTATGTTAAGTTCTGTTAAGATCTTCGGACCACAAATAAATTTTCTAATATTGTTAACTGAGCAGTCGCAAATAGACAGTAATTAGTAAATATACCACATACTATATGCAGTTAGATGAGCTAATTAACCAGAGAGACAGAGCTCACTGTGGGGAAAAATGTAGTAAAATTGCCCTCAACCCCAAGTAGGTGTCAATCAGGCCAAATTCCACATTTCTCTTGGCCAGGCTAGTCCTATATGCCGTCCAAAGTAGGACGAGCCCAAGGAATTTAAATATTTTTCCCTTCTTCACAGAGACTACTATCTGCTATCACTTTTTAAATTAACTTAGCTTCAATTTAAGTAAAACGGTAACCAATTATTAAATCAAATTGTAGTTTGTAACTAAAGTCTACTGAATTAAATAACGAAATCAAATTAACACGATTGAGAAAATTAAGAGATTAGGTAGTTAAGATTTTCGATTTGTTGTTTAACATTCATCTAATTCAAATTCATTCAACCCATTTTCATATGTACCAACAATCGAATTAATCTAATGTAGCTGACCTCTCTCAAGTAACACTAATTCTACTCATATGTCTAAATTTACTATATCTATATGTAAATTCACACACATAAAAATGCATTAACCTATTGGAATTCAATTAGATTGCACAATCTATAATAATCTATCTATCTCTTATAAAACATGTGTTATTTATTGCACGAGCTAAAATCATACATCATCTCTCGATCCCAATATTATCCATAACTCAATCAATTGTTACGCAGACAATTGAAACATTAATAACACAATAAATAGTTAACACGTATTGAAGTGGCATAAAATCTTAAACAAAATATTAAAATTCCTAAGCTAATTCATCATCCTAACATAAAACACTTAGTCACTCGTAATGTTGGAATTAAACAAATAAGAGTTAAAAGACATCATCGAGTTTAATTACAATAAACAACATAAAATTCCTCCAAACTATTGTTGATCTTCGCCTCACGAATCCCAACAATTGTTCTTCATCTTCTTCTTTGCGTAGTATAAATCTCCCGGTAAATTGACGACGGAACGTGATTAATCTTACAAATCTTGCACAAAATCTTTATTAATTGAGCAATGCTAGTTGTACAAAATTGGGTTACAAAATTGTTTGACAAAATGAGTATGGCAAGATCTGGGCCAATGATTGCCACACATTATGTAACCCAATTTTGTAAATCAATTTTGTACACATAGCATTGCTCTAAAATCTGGAAACAAAGTTCTCTCTGCAGTCCGTCTTCGCCCTTTTTCCCCGTCTCCCTTTGTGCGTGCATATCTAGCCTCCATTCCTTCCCAGCTTTCCAAAACCAATTCGAATTTTAATTGGTCGTCTTCTATCCACTTTCGGCCACAGCTTCCTCATGCTTAATTTTAATTAAATTCAAGTCCTTCAATTTCTCATATCGTGGAAGTTGATCCCAAAATTGTATGTTTTATCCAAATTTCCTCCTCGATCCGATCTCGAGTTTTCGCCTAAAATATTCCAAAAATACAAATAATTATCAAATCCATAATAATACCAACAAAAGCAACTTTTGGTGACTTGAATAAGTGTAAATTTAACACTTAACACAACCCCCAAACTTGAATCTCTGTTCGACCTCGAATAAAGCATAATAGATACTTAACTAGACTCTAAACAATTACACTCAACTCGATATAAGCAATTCAATGTTTCCTCAAAATGCATATCACAATCACAAAAATTAAACAAGTTAATGAGATACATGAATTAAAAATTATTTTAGAACTTCACATATAGTATATCTAGCTCCATTCATGCTGGCCTGCAGGGCATGGTACAATGTTCAGCACAAGCCACTGCCAAACACCCAGAACCAAACTCGACGGTCAGGGCCTGGACAGCTCGCCCACTTTTGACACCCACTACTCCAAGTCATTCACAAGAACTAAACTACTATAATGGAGGGATTCGGTAGCTCAGATTGGAGCTGAGTAATTATTACATATCTGAAGCGTTAAGTGAATCATACATACAAGAAAAGAAGTGGAGACTTCATACACATGAGCTTAGTATACGGACAGCTATCTAAAACTGAATTTTTGGCAAATGTTATTTTAAATTAATGAATGAAGGCGATCATGTACGAGGCCTCATGGCCACTCAGACACCTAAACCAACTCGATCAGGGTAATAAAGGAATAGAACGTGATGTAGTGCATATAAAAGAATCTGCCTAGGAGCCTACAAGGAGTGAATTCAATTTCAGTATCGATGAAGTTCCACGTTCAGCGTGCAATGGATCTTCTGAAGATGGTGCAATTTAACCCTCTAAGAAGAAAGCCAGGAAGCATAGAGAACTATCAAGATGTTTCATATTATGCAGAATTCAAAAATCAACTCTGGTAGTTGATCACCAAGTTTATGTGGTGTCTATGCGTATGTATGTGAGACCAACTTTATTGGTCTTATCATTTAATGCCACGTTGGATGGTGATCATAACTAGTAGGGATTAAAAGCATTACTCTATTCAAAAGGTCGGACTTAATTTGATGCAATTGTAATTCATTTTGTAAAAGAAGGAAGAAAGACACCAACACCTAAGTCCCCATTTCACCTTCATGGCGTGCAAAGAACTGCAGTGCCGCAAATTAACATAGGAGTTCTGCACGATCTCATTCTTCCTCTGTTTCACCAATAAACATTGTAAGGCACTTGTATTTTCAGAAGAAGATTCTCACATCTTCAAATCAGATTCTCTTTTCCGTCGATAAGAAGATATTGAATCAAACACCACTTTACCTATCCTTCTATTTCTTCGACTCCTTTTACTTCTACCTCTCTTCCTAGCCTTTTCGGCTGCAGGATGAGACATTGGCACGTAACCAATCCAACAGAGTGGCAGTAAAGCAGCAAGAAACTGTATCATAATACCTCGAGGAAGACTAGAGTAATCACCATATGTGATACCAAGAAAAGAAGCCAATCCAACCCCAAAAAACCCACTAATTATAGACGAGAAACACAAGGCAGATGCTAAGAAAGACATTAGAGATCCTTCACAACCCGGTGGAGCTAAACTTGCGAAAAGCACATGGAACGGCAAGAGCTTGAATTGTGCAATAGTTTCGGCCAAGCCTGAAAAGCAGAGAGCAAATACTTCATTTGGAATTCCTAATTGAACATTGATTTGCTTAACAAGTACCAAATCAAGAAGAAGGGCAGATGCGTATATCAACTGCACAATTCCGACCAATTTTCTCAAGGGAATACTTTTCCCGAGCCGATCATAAAGTAAAGTCAATGAAAGAAGCATCAATTGTCCAGTCACTCGTGACATTCCAATAATTGATGGATCAAGATTTAAACACTGAGTTTGATAGCAAAAGATGGAACCCGATAGGATTGGAACCATCACAATAGAAGAAACAACCCAAATAAGAGGACGCAAGATTCTCTCTTCTTTAACTGCCATCATTAGATCTGAGCACGATTTCATGACACTTTGTGAAATAGATTCCCTTGCAAGAGAATAATTTGAACGTTGAGGTAAACCTAGGGATTGCTCTCTCGTTTTTAAAGAGATTGTGAGTTGAAGGGCAAGTAAAGCTGCAAAGGCTAGGAACATGGATCTTGTTTGTTGGGTTTTCGATAAGAAAAATCCACCTAGTAAATTTCCTAGAACTCCACCCATTGCCGAGGCCATAAATGCATAAGATTGGAGTCCTGGCATCCTTTTTTTTTGGCCATACTCTGCAACAAGTGCATCTTTCGCAACTTCTGAAATCGATGCTCCAAGATTAGTAACAAGAACACATGCTATGAGAGCCGGAAGAGCTTCACTTACAACCGGGATAAATGCTAATGATCCCCAAGACAAAACCTGCAAGCAGACTGAAAAGCTTGATAGATCAGGGTTATTCGTGTCATTGGATGGGCACAAATCTTAAGCAGTTTTTTAAATCAAATTCAGAAGCATGTTTGCTAGCGAAGAATTTCTTTTTCCGTTGAAAAAACTTTGTTCAAGCAATTAATTGCAAGAAATATGTGGCAGGCCTTCCTTTTGCAGGAGATCAAAAAGGATATTTTTAGATGAATTAAGCTAGTTGTACAATGAATTTGTACAATTAGTTTGAAAATGTGTGAGGTGGCAAACTAGTTGTACACATAGCACGATTGATTTTAGATATCTCAGAATACAAGTCCAGCCTACAGTAAATTATTAGTACTAAATCATTACAGAGAATTCCATTATGATATATGTGGTCATCAAAGAAGATTACAATTGAAGTTTCAAACAGAATTAGGTCCTGCTGTTTATCTATTTCCAGTTCTGCCACTTCATATAATTGGTTTAACTTGATCTTGTTCACTATAACCAAATGCTATCATAATTAAGCATTGAAATAAACCCAACAAAAAAGGATGTATATCAAAAGATGAAGAGATAAAGATGGAAAATTTTCACTCGCTCAATATCCGCTTAGCTATTTCTCGTTATGTAATGTCAAAATAGAAAGACAAACAAAATTGAAGCTAACATTTAAAATTTGCTCAACTTTTATAAACAGAAGTTATCATTTCACATTTGAAAATCTTTTACAAATTTAAAACCATAATGCCTTATGCCAAACTAAAGCTATAAATAGGAGCAAATGCAAGAACATAATTCCCTCGAGAAAGCTTGTAAAAGGAGAAAAAATCCCTTGAGAAAGATAAATTCGTGCAAACTCAAGCCCTCTAATTGAAAACGATTATAGAATAAGCTTAAATGCATCTTGAATTAGATAAGACAACAAACGACAAGCCAAAAGACCAACAAAAAAGATCAAGCAATAAAAAAGTATAGAACATACAAACTAAATATCCTAACTAAGATGAACAAAATGATAATGAAGCATGAATCTTAATTTGAAAAGTAACATAGCAAAGCAAGAAATCTTTAAAAAAAAAGTGTGAAAATGGACAAATTGTGAAGTTTTACCTCCAATGGAAACATAGGGGATCCTATGAGAACCACCAATATAAAGAGCATCAGACAAGATCCCATATAAAGGTTTGCCCACCATAGGCAAATTACCAGAGTTCTGCACAAGCTGCAATGTTGATGGTTGCATATTGAGATTGTGGGCCATGTGGTAATTAAGAGCCAACCAAGGAAAGCATCGAAAACCATTTACATAGTACCCAAACCCACACAAAACCATCAGTTGTTGATTAATAAACTTGAAAAATCCGTTCTTTTGATCTTTCTTGGGTTTATCCTTTTTCTGATTTAAACGTTCACGTGATGGGATAGAGATAACTGGATTTATCAGCTGAAATTTAGGCCTTTTGCATTTGTTCATGATGTTCTTGGGATTCAGATTCTGCTGCTGAGAACAGAGAATACCGGATTTCAAAGGGAGTAATTTTTGGGATCTTGGATTGATTGGAAATAATGGGTTTGTACTGGAAATTAATGAAGAAATCATCATCAATCTCACAATTCGGAGAGTTTAAGAAGAGATTTTCCGGAAGCAACCCACTTATTTCCAACCTTAAACCTCTTCAAGAAAATGTTTATGAATCTTTCAGACAACAAGGAAGAATCAGTGCTACATGGAATATATTTGATTAAGAGGAATCTAGAAGAGTCAGGGAAGAGTAATCTCTGAATTATTCATTTATTTTTTGGCATAATGAAGAAAAAAATTTCGAATCCTACTTCTAGAGAGCGTTGGAGAGGGCTCTATGTCATGGTGTCGTCTTTAGCCTAGGGTTGCCGGCATATGTCCATATTGAACAGTGTCGTGAGAGAGGGTCCCAAATCCAATAGACAATAACACCTTGTCTCTTTTGTCAAGAACCATTGAGCAATTACAAAATTTTTTAGGAGCAATGCTACCCGTACAAAAACGATGATAAAATTGAGTGACAAATGCCACTTGGTGGCCCCTATTGGGGTCACCCACTTTATCATTTCCTTTGTACAAAAAGAATTATTGAAATTTTGAACTTATCAAATGTCATGTAATATTAGGAAAGGTAAATTGTTTTGTCCGTCCCGCATAGTATTGTCATGAATGAATTTGTTATCACCTCATCTAGCTGGAATCCTTGGCAAGATTGAGAATTGGAAGGGTCGTCCCAATCTTTTGTCATTCTTATATAAGATGGAAGTGATATATTTTGAGATTTTGAGTAAAGTTTTATGTCTTTTATTTGAGTCAAATAATATTGAAGTCAAGTTTAAATTTTTCTTATTTTATTTGCAGTGTAAATTGTACTATAAGATCAACAATCGTTACATAGCATTTCTAGTTCAGTGTTAAAAGTTATTTGTGAAAATGATTTGGATATTGCACATCTTAACTTTTCAATCTCTCTTTACATATACTAACTATTTTCTCATTCGAGTTGAAATTTGACGAAAAGGTTGGCTTCTGCTTTCTCCTCAAGCTTGGTTTAGCTTACAATCAACTTATAATCATATTAATAACTCATGGTAACATATTTAATTAATAAAACATTCTTCACTAGGATCTAGCTGTGTTTTATTTAAAAAAATGAAGTTAAATGATTGAAAAAATATGCATGAGTAATAGTATTGAAAATTAAATTAAATGTTGTATAAATTAGATTGGACATCGAAAATCCAGTACAACCTACAATTTTTGAAACATCAACCCGTCCGAAAAAAAGTCCAACACAGATGTACGAACAAGACAGATCATCGAGTACAACAAATTGTTTGTTTAGTGTTTCATTGATCATGCTTAAAAGTTAATTTTCTAAAAATGTCTCTAGTTAATTCTTCCAACATAATAAGCTAGTATAAACATACTCAACCAAACCCTAAGTCAATTCAAACTTAATTTAGACATCATATTTAGGGATTGCCAAAGTATGCATTGAGATTGTCAACGAGCATTGGGATAAAAAAAAAAAAAAAAAAAAAAGACAAAAAAAAACAAAAAAAAGAAAAAAAAAAAACAACATAAAAAAAAAAAAAAAACCCTATGGAGGAGAAATAAGAGAATTGAAGGGATGCAAGATTGAAAAGAACCAAGGAGGCAAGAACAACATGAAGGAAGAAGATTGAAGATCCACAATCCTAGTTTTTTCTATTCTTTTCCCAATGTTTTCTTATATGAATTTTTATATACCCATAGATTATATCATGAGTTAAATTCATATTCTAGGGTTTGATGTAGCCAAATTTGAGATTGTGACTTGATAATTCCATAGTTATTTATATTTTACTTTTCCGCATATATTTAATTGTGTCATGATTTTAAAACTTTCAATTGACGTGTTGAACTGTAATTAGTAAAGCCTAACCAAATTTGAGTGGTGTACGAAATTAGTATTGAAATTCAATTTAGAATACACCCTTGGGAAGAGAAAAGAATACAAGTTTGGGGGTATGTGAATCCTACGAGCAAGGTAAGGAAATACTTGATTTTTAAGGTCGGGAATTGGATCAACTTATAATTGTATAGTTGCACTTGATTCTCCACACACACACACACACACACACACACACACCTGTTTTGCATTGAAGAGCTGAGAAATTAGCTGGTGTATTATAACTTTGAAGCGGTTCATGAAATTGATGTTATGTTTTCAATCCTGAGCTATAGAGGCAAGATGTCTAGCACAATTTATTTTAAGTGATTTTTTTTGTATTTATTTGTTTTGTGTGTTTGTTAGTAATTTTCTTNTATATATATATATTTTTTTTTTACTGTTTTATAAAAAAAAATTGGTTGAAATAGATACCTATTTTTTTTTTTTTACTATAAATATGCGTTAAAATTTTGAATTTCATATTAATTTTAGATTTGTCACGAATTTAAAAAGAGAGAGAGAAAGCATGCTTGGCTCGCTAAGGCCCGAGTCGAAAGATCGGGTCGAGTCTAAATTTTTTAGCTCAGGCCAAAAAAAGCAGGAACTATTTTTAACGTGGTTCAGCTCAGCTCGGTCCCAAAAAAGCCCGAACTTTAAGTTTCGGCTCGTTGACACCCTTATATGGGCCTATGTAGTCGGGCGTATAAGCAGGCTTCTTTGTAATCGATTCGAGCGCAACCTGATTAGCCCAACTAAGTGCAAAGGTTCATTGCATGCACTTAAAGAGACCTCTACTAGTTTAGTGGACATAATGAAAGTGAAGGTAAAAATGAGCTCATAGAAGAGAGTAAAATGAATTAAGATTTGCTGTCTCAGCTTGGCTGTTCTACCATTAAAATTTTGAAATATCTTCATAATTCGTTGTATGTATCATTTCAACTTTATACGATATTCGAGAACGGACCCAACTATATGTCATCTCAATATTCTAAACAAATCTAGATTCTGCTCTTAAAGATCAATACTAAGTCGAATCACCTGTACAAAACTTTACAATATTGACAAAGCAAAAGATGATAAAAATCTTGTCTATTATCGTATTGTTGAGCATTTCTTCGTGATAAAAATCTTGTCTATTATCGTATTGTTGGGCATTTCTTCGTCTCCTAAATTCTAGAGTTTGTAGAAACAATTATTTCCAGAGAGAAGGATTTCATAGACTCCACCACATGGACACTTAAAGTGAATGATTAAATCTCCCCCATTTATCTCGTCCACCCACACTGCTTTCTCTGCTTCATTCTCACTTTCATTCTGCAAAATCAAAGAATCACATCATTAATTAGAATAAAATTATCAAGAAATTCACATAATTATTGGGATAAAAATAAGTGGAACCTTGTTTTCTTCTTCATGTATGACTTGGTTGCGCCACTGATTCATCTGTTTCATCCGTTCATTCATTCTCTTCAGTCTCTGCAATTAAGCAATCAACAAAAAAATTTGTAATCAATTTTTTTTCTTTTTTGTTTCATAAAACAGCATAGGATTAACTCGCAAGTATACAAGAAAAACCTTGGAATTGGGGCTTTCTTGATAAGAACTTCGCTGAGGACGTGGAAGTATGTCGGTGGCGGCCACCACCGTATGATACTCTGACGAGCAGAGAGGTGACCGAAGAGGTGGCAGTGTGGCCTCTGTGGGAGAACTTTCTGTTGATTGAGGATTCAAGAATTGACTTGAAGGATTCAAGATTTGCGTGGTTTTACAAGGAAAAGACTGCAATGTGTTTGAAGAAGGTGGTGGTGGGGGGGTTGAATTATTGATGGAAAGTAGTGGGATTTTAGTGGTGGCGACGGCGCCTCCGGCGGAGGAAGAGGGATGGAGGGTGGCTCTTTCCCATAAGGTTTCTTTGCAAGAAAGTGAAGAGGATTGTGAAATTATCTTCATGGATCCACAAGCAGAGCGTTTTCTGGTGAAGGGAATTGGGGTTCCTCCGGCAGCTGCAGTGGTGGTGTTAGGATGGAGCTGGTGGTTGCCGGAGGTGGCAGTGGAAGAGTCCAGGTGGAGGTTGGCAAGAAGATTGATGGCGCCGGAGTTGTAAAGGTTATCTTCTTCTGGTTCTTGAGAACTGTTCTCCATTGTGTTTCCTCACTGTGAAGGCTTTCTTGAACTGTTTTTTGAAATGTGCAGGGCGCCAAAAAGGATTATAAAGACGATATTGTAGTAGTTGATGAACGTAATCTCTCTATAAATAATAATATTGAAATAAAAAAAATTATTATTTTAGAGAGATTATTAAATTATCGATAAATGAATAAT
>CAIGRB010096690.1:0-21604 GCA_903798255.1 Fraxinus quadrangulata | reverse complement strand
AGGTTACAATTTCATATAATTTGGACACAAATTCCATATAATTGGTCACAAATCACAAATTTTATGTCATAAATTATTTTACGGTCACAATTCAAAATTTTTATAAATAACAATTTTTTTATTGGTCACAAATCAAAAATTGAAACGTTATAAATTATTTTACAGTCACAAATCAGAAATTTATAGGTCACAATTTGTTCATCGATCACAAATCAAAAATTGAAACGTCACAAATTATTTAACGGTCACAAATCAGAAATTTGTAGGTCATTATTTCAAGGTAACAAATTAAAAATTTTATAGGTCACAATTTACTTCATTAGTCACGAATCAAAAAAAAATTATACATCACAGTTTATCGATAGGTCACAGATTAATAATGAGACAATAAATCAAATAGTCGGTCACATACACCAATCACCCCACCCCTGTCCCCATCCTCCGCTAACACTTGGTCACCACCCAAATCACCACTGTTCCGCCTGCACTATACCACCAACACTACTACCATGGTCACAAATACTATCTCACCCCGCCCCCGCTACAACACCACCCAAATCACCACCTTCGTCGCCCCCACAGCCATCGTCATCGCCCCCGCCGCAACATTACCACAACTACCACCATCGCCTTCTGCATCACACCACCAACAAAACCGCTGCCCCCGCCACACCACCACCAAAACCACAACCACCTCAAGACAACTAGTACCACCACCGTCGTCAAACCACCACAGCCGCCACTACACAACCGCCAGACCCGCCATCACAGCCACCACCACAAAAATTGCAGACCCACTCCACGCCATGCGGTGCCACCACCATCAACACCAACCGCGCCTCCACCACCACCATCCAATTATCCTCCACAACAAAAAAAAAAAGAAAAAGAAAAACGCAGGGCCATCAGATCTCACTGACAGCCATCATCGTCGGCACCACTACAAACCACACCGTCATCTTCATTCTTCACCACCTGCACCAACCATCTATAGCGCCACCGAACTGTAGCAGCAGCGCAAGGACGAAGTTGCTCTACTACAGAGTCATCACACCCCAAGCAGATTCACCACACACGCAGCACCTCATCATCGCAAATCAGATTCACCACCATCGCAAATGAGATCTAACCAAAACCACCTCACCGTTGTCGCCAGATCCACCACCTGCGCCAACCACCTATAGCACCATCGAACTGCAGCAGCGGCAAGGGCGAAGTTGCTCTATGACAGCGTCATCGCGGTGCTACAGCAGCGGTCGCTGCATTGTAGTGGCGTGAGCGACGTCGCCGCCGCAGTGTCGTTCAGGGCACCGCAGTGGCGTCATGGCAGCAGCGGTCTCCCCTTCCCGTGTTCGTGATAGAGGTAGTGACGATCTTGACAGAGAAATGAGAGAAGGGGAGGAAAAAGGATTTAGGGTTAGGGGATGGGGATGGGGATGTGGATGGAAAATTGTATAATTAATATTTAATTATTAAAAATAAAATATCTGTTTTTTGAAAAGTGAAAGTGAAACTTAATATCTGAAATTTGAAATTGAATCTTGAAAACTCTTGTTTTGTGTAATTTCCACTTCTATTGGGTTTACTTTGGTTGATTATTTTATTTTGCTCATTTATTGTATCGGGGGTATTCTGATTGGGTTATTCTATTATGTGCAAGTTGGTCCTTGAGGTTTAGAATATTGCATATTACTCTTTGAGGTTTCAGAATCTTTAGCAAAATGGTTCAAAAAACTTTAAGATTGGAGTAAGTTGGTCCAAGAAGTTTCTATTTTGTGGCAAAATGACCCCTAAACTTCTAGATTCTCGCATTTAATCGGTATCACTATTTGTAGTTGGGCTTTCAAAACGAAAAAAGCTTTTCCAATTTAGAAGTTTCCTAAAGTTGAAATTTTCTTACCATGAGAGTTTCTTAAAATGGGAATTTTGTGAAATAGGAGTTTCTAAAATAGATGTTTCATAAGGTGGTAGTTTCTCAAAATAGACACTTCTAAAAATGGAAATTTATTGAAATCGAGGTTTCTAAAAATGGAAGTTTCGTTAGATAGGAATTTTTGAAATAGAGGTTTCTATAATTAAATTTTCTTAAAAGTTTCTAAAGACGGGAATCTTCTTAATTTTGGAGTGAGTTTGTAAAATTGTTTTTTATTATTGATCTGAATAACGCTCAACTGAGTTCTAGGTGAAGAGGGGTCACAAATAGGGATGGTAACGAGGCGGGTCGGGGTTATGACAACCTCCCCTGCCTCGTCGGGTAATTTCTCGTCCCGCTACCCATTTAAGTTGGTAGGGTCTTTGCCCCGTTTACTATTCATTAATTTTTTTAATTCATTTTATTGTCCCAATTTATTAAAGTGAGACAACAATATATTTATTAATTTTTTTAAAAAAAATTGAAAAGTTAAATTATTCAAATATACTCAGTAAACTAAATCTTTTATTGTTTGTCATATTCTTTAGATAATCTTAATCACCGTCTTCTATTGGAGTTAATGAAATTTCGTGAAATTTTCCATTTAAAGTATTGAATTCTTAATAAAAAATTAAAAATTGAACGGGGCAGGGTAGGGCCCTTGTTACCTATACCCGCCCGATGCGAAGTCCTCCCGACTCGATTAAGCGAGTAATTCCCGCCCCATTTGAGGTGGGACCCTGCGGGTATCAAGTTTGACGACTTTGTCATTTGGAGACAAAACTTTAAGTTTTGCGAATACACAAACTAAGAAAACTTGAACAATAAGAAATGGAAGTATTTAGAGGTATAATTTTCTTAATTATACTATTGTCTATTAGAGAGATTTTCTAAGGTCGACTATTCTCATATGTTGATATGTTCTCTAACGTAGTCACCAGTCTAAAATCACATAATATTATAAAATTATTGTTCTCATAACTTGCAATATCTATAATAAGTTAGGGATAGCAATCCAGCTCAAGTAGCTCGCGGCTCAGCCTGAAAAAAGATCGAGTCGGCTCAGCTCGTGGCTCGGTCCGAGCCTCATTTTTTGGGCGACGACCTAAGCCGGCCTATGTGGCTCGATGAGCAACACGGGTGAGCCGGCAAGGCAGGCCGAAATAGCCCGTAATACGAGTCCGTTGCAAGCCTGAAGCTGCATGCTTGAGGCAAACAGCTTCCTGCTGCCTACCAGAAACAAGCAGGCCGGTTGGCCTGAAGTACCCTCCACACAAGCTCGGCTCAGTAAGGCTTGAGCAAAGCCCCGATTTTTTGGTCGAGCTCTTCCTCGGCTCAGGCTAAAAAAGCACCAGCCTTTTTTTGGGCTTGGCGTAAATCCTTATAATGAGTTTTTCGTAATTAACATGTATTAATAAAATCATAAGTTATGTCCATATTTTGCTACATCGCTAATTCCGTGAAATTCATGATTGCTACATCCTTATAATGAGTTTTTCGTAATTAACATGTATTAATAAAATCATAAGTTATGTCCATATTTTGCTACATCGCTAATTCCGTGAAATTCATGATTGCTATTGCACATAATAAGATGGTTAACATGGAAAATAACAATACTCATTCAATCAAGTTTTTCACATACATTCTTAACACTTAGTCCCTGTTTGAGCCACATTCTAATTTTCATTCTTATTCTTCTACTCATTTTCAACCACACATTCTTCAATAAAATAATATTTCCCATCATATCAATAATTTTTCCTTCTTTTTCAAGCATATATTCACCAATATATCACCAAAAAACATGCATTATTTCCATTTTAATGTGTATCAAATAGGGGCTTAGCAACATATATTCAACGTTGTGGAATAAATTATGTATGATTATTTTTCTACCTCGTTCAAGTCAAAGCTAGAAATTTGGCATCACGTAGTGGTGGTCTAAGAAACTTTAGATCTATTTTTAAAAAAAATATATATTTTTTAACATAATCATAAATTCGACCTTTAATATTTTAACATGAACAGTAACTTATAAAAATTCTTTTTTTTAAGGTGTCTGTAGGAACGTAGGCTAGCTTTGATATTATGTTGTAACGATCTAAAACTTAATCTTTGAGTCATTAAATACGTATCATAAAGTATAACTTTCATAAAAGATAATTATTCCCAAAGTTACAATAATTAAAAATAATACTTTCTTAATCATAAAATTCATAAATCATCTCCTCTTTATTATACCACCAGTTGTCGGTTCCAAATTTCATTCCCTCGAACCTCAATTACTTAAAAGATGGAAAGTCATAAACAATGAGATAAAATCCCAATAAGTGAGCCACATAAATCGTAATTCATGTTTAAAATTTAGGAAGTAACGTACATATGGAGACACGAGGATTAAAAACCAAACTTAGGTAGTTGTAATTTCCGTACATAATCATAACATACATAGAGAGACACGAGAATCATGAACCGAACTTTGTGGCTATAATTTTCGTGCGTAGTGTTGCCGAACTTCAGTCCCTTGAACTTACACTTATAGGACTCATATCATATTCATAAATTGGATTATGTAATTTAAAGTATGAAAAACGATTTCCATATAATTGTATGACTGATTTTTGTGTGGTATTTATAGGTGAATTTGGAGGTCACAAAACGGAAAGTGTCATAATAGTGCCCCTATGATTGTGCACCAAATATGGTAGCGCCCGCACACATTCACGCACATATAGTATGACTAGGAAGGACTTTTTGGGGGTGTTATATTCATTGTCCTATACTGGGGCTTGTTAAATCTATCTGTTAAATGCCATTTGGTTTATTGATAGTTCATAACTTTTTGGTGATTTACATCATGTTATTCATTGGTTTATATTTACTTAGAAAGTGTTATGTGAATTTTGGGCTTCACATAGCCTTCCACATAATAACTTGCTATCTCTAGTTGTCAAAAAAATTGGAGAATTCAAATCCCAGCCTGGTTGATGGTCAATGTTGTTAATGTTACTGTAAAATGGTGTGTGGTCTGACCAATCCCAATTCGTTTAGTTTGGACCAGACCTTTGATTTTTCTCTCTTACTTTTGTCATGTGGAGTCTGGTAGTCTGCATCCCAAGAGTTGCGCTATTATCATGAAAATAAATCCTAGAAAATTGAAAGAAAGTGATTCCATTTCTATTGATATCTTTAATTTGCTGTATTTTACCTTTCTATTGTTCTCTAAATTTCTGGATTATTATTGTTATATAATTATGGAAGGATCTTTCTTTGGGAATATGAAATATGAGATTAACCACTTTAGTTGATATCTGAAATATGTATATACATACAAGCATGTAATTAGAAAATTGAATGAAAGTGATTCCATTTCTATTGATATCTTTAATTTGCTGTATTTTACCTTTTTATTGATCTCTAAATATCTAGACTATTATTGTTATATAATTATGGAAAGATCTTTCTTTGGGAATATGAAATATTAGATTAACCACTTCAGTTGATATCTAAAATATGTATATACATACAAGCATGTAATTAATCAGTAAGAAATGAGGGAAGAGTAAAATAATACCAATAGGCAAGAATAGAAATCTCGGCCAGTAAGTCTGACTCTAATAGTGCCTTTTCTGAAATAATGAATGTGAATTGTTTGATAGCATTAGCGTTGAAATGGAAAGGTATGAGAAGTTTGGGTGGGAAAATGGAAGAATAGTGGGTGGTTACGTGAGATAATGGAGAATTTCAGGGATTTTTTTTTTAAAAAGGGGGGATTTTTTACCACGATTGGAAATGGAGACACGCGTCCCGTCCTTACTTTGGCTCTTTTAATATGTAGTGATTTTTTCCCCTTTTCCTCTTGTTAGGTTATACTTATGATTTATCTGTTCATGAAAACAGTGTTATTGAGAATCTACATGAAAGTAATCATGTGCGATATGAATGTGTATCAAATATTCATTTTACTAAGGAATGTATTGAAAGAATTCATACAAAAAGTATTTATGTTGAACCTTATGTCTTGTCATCTTACACAATTTGTACACATTGTGGTGTAAAAAAATTCTATAGAGAAACCAATGGTTTTTGTTGTTGTGATGGGAGAGTGAAATTACAATTACATAATATGCCTCTTAAACTATATGATTTATTTACTTCTAAATTAGAAAAGGCACTCGCTTTTAAAAAATTTGTTTGTAGTTACAACAATCATTTCGCATTCGCTTCGTTTGGTGTTAAATATGATAGAGAATTGTGTAAAAATAATAAAGATATCTATACTTTCAGAGTTCAAGAACAAGTGTACTATTTCATAAACCCGCTTGTACCGATTGATGGGAATCCTATATAAAGATATCAATATGTACAATTATACTTCTACGATACCGAAAATGAAGTTCATAATAGACTCAACAATTCTAATAAGTTTTGTGGATTGACTTTAAGAAAGTGGATAAATTTTTTTTTTTTAAAAATCCATATTGTAACTTCTTTCGATCATTAAGTGAAGTTACTAATATAGAATCATGGTATATTTTACTGAGGTATAATCCTCGTCTCGAGCAATGAATATATAACATGCCAATATCAGAACAAGCGACTATAGTTTGGGTTGATGAAGACCCATTTGCAAATATTCTACCTCGAGATTTATTAATTTATGGACATTCAGGTAATACATATAAAGTTCAATACTATTATGGTTGTTATGATCCACTTCAATATCCATTATTTTTACTGTATGGAGAACCTAGATGGCATGAAGGTATTGAGAAGGTAAACTGCAATGCTTCACAAGTTCAACTCGCTCAAAATTTAGTAGACGTTAATATCGTGAATTCGGCAGATCAACTTTTGAAAATAGAAGATCATGGTAAATTTTATTAATTATAGTGATTTATTCTTTAGTAAATAAATTATTTATCTTGAGCTTATTTTTCGTTGTTTTTTATTTTTTTATAGTTTTAAAGGTACAAAAGAAATGAATGACTATATCATGTCGGGAGTATTACTGTTACAAAATTTAAATCAAGTCTGTAGACAATTTTATGCTTCTATATACTGGCAGACTTTTACAACAATATGTAGTGGACATGTATGTTAAAATTGAAACTGCAACATTATACTTTTTTCGCAATAATCAAAGAGTTATAAGAGCTAAAATTTATCAGGGAATTGTAAACATTATACAAACTGGTGAGAATAGAGGTTATAAAATTGGCAAATCAATAATTTTGCCTATTGGATTTATTGGTAGTCCTAGAAATATGACTAAAAGATATATGGATGCAATGTGTTTAGTTCAGAGATATGAAAAACCTGATGTCTTTTTGACAATGACATATAATCCAAATTGGCCTGAAATAAAACATGAATTAAAACATAATGATGAAATACAAAATATGCCAGATTTGTTAGTACGCATATTTCATGCCAAGCTTGAAGAGCTGACAACAGATTTGATTAAGAAAAAATTGTTAGGTCCTATAATTGCATATATTTATGTGATTGAATTCCAAAAAAAAAAAGGATTACCTCATGCTCACTTCCTCCTGATATTTACACAAAGTTTTAAAATTAGAAACCCTTCACAAGTTGACAAAATTGTCTCGTGTGAAATACCATACCAAAATAAATACCCTCACTTACATGCTGCTGTTGTGAAACATATGATACATGACGCTCTTGAGCATTTGAATCCTAACAATGTTTGCGTGGAGAACAATTATGTATGTAAAAATAAATACCCAAAAGAATACATTCAACATACTTTGTTAGATAATGATTTATACCCACTTTATAAGTGTCGCAATGATGGTATAAGTGTTAAAGTAAGAGGCTGTCTATTAGACAATAGATGAATTGTACTATATAATCCTTACATTTTAGCTAAATATGATTGCCACATTAATGTAGAGATATGCTCTTCTGTTAAAACTGTTAATTTATACAAGTACGTATATAAAGAGCATGATCAGATTCATTTTACTCTGAATAAAGAAACAAATGAGCACTTTATTGATGAGATTACAATTTGCCAATCAGCTAGGTGAATATCTGCACCTGAAACTATGTGGAGGATATTTAGTTTTGATTTATTTGACATATCTCATGCAATAGTTTCTTTATAGTTACATACTAAGGATGCTCAATTAGTTATATACAGTAGCACATATGATTTATCAAAAGTTACAAATAAAGACTTTGTTAACCGAACAATGTTAACTCAATTTTTTAAAATGAATATGTCAAATCAAAAGGCAAGGACTTTACAAAGAATTTCCTACACATTTTGTGTGGAATGCATCCATGCAAATTTGGACTCCTCTAAAATAGAAAATTGTTATTGGTAGAATGGTCACTGGTAATCCCTCTGAGGGTGAGATATTTTTTGCATGTTACTAAATCATATAAGAGGACCAAAATCTTTTGAAACTTTGAGAATAATTAATGGTGTTGTTCTGACTACTTATTGTGAAACAACACTTTTCCATGGTCTTCTTAGTGGAAATAATTTTTGAGATGTGTTTAACTGAAGCGATTACTTATAAAATGCCCATACTATTTCGCCGACTCTTTGCCAATGTGTTAACTTTATGTAGCCCAACAAGTCTAAGAACTTTGTAGGATAAATTTAAACATTTTATGATAGAAGATTATTTACATAAAGGTATAATACAACATGATGCTGAGCTAAAAGCTTTGCATTGTATAAGTTCTTTTCTAGAGAATGTTGGTAAAAGTATTAATGATTACTGCTTTGTAGATTTTGATTTTACTGTCAACGATGATAACATGTTTGAAACTATGATTGCTGAAAAAACTATGAATATTAATGTTGGGTTACACATACATTGTACTAAGAATTTAAATAAAGCGCTTATGATATTATTCTAGATTGTGTTTTAAATGGTAAAAATGGAATGTTTTTTTATTGATGGTCTAGGTATTACCGAAAAACATAATTATACAAAGCAATACTTAATGCTGTACAATCTCGAAATCTTATTGCATTAGCAAGTGCATCATTAGGTGTGGCTGCATCTTTATTACCAACTAGTCGAACAAGACATTCATGATTCAAAATTTCACTTGAAAGAAGTTCAAATATACGATTTTCTGTAAGTAAACAATCTGCACTTGCTAAACTTTTATCAATGATTAAGCTAATTGCATGGGATGAAGCACCAATGGTTTATAAATGTGCTTTTGAAACTTTAGATAAATTGTTAAGAGACATTACTGAATGTCAATTACCATTCGGTGGAAAAAGTTATTGTGTGTGGAGGAGATTTTCGTCAAGTCTTACCAGTTGTGAAAAGAAGAACAAAAGACGATATAATGAAGGCAAGTTTAGTTTTTTTCACATTTATAGCATTCTTTTACACAGTTACCATCACTTCAAAATATGATAGCTAAATTAGATCCTTTCTTTTGCGAATATTTATTGAACACTGGAAACGGAATTGAGAAAAAATATTCATGCCAAATGATTAAGCTTCCTGAAGATATCATTATCAATTTCGAAGTCGAATTAAAATTATTTGGAGAATTAATTAACATTGTATTTCCCAATTTTCAAAGATATGGTGACAATTTAAATATTATGATTAATAGAATTATTTTAACCCCAAAAAAATGAACACGTAGATTTAATAAATAATATGTTACTTAAAGACATTCCATGAGAGAAATTTGCATATTTTAGTTTTGATGAAGTCATTGATAAAAGTGAAAAAAACATTCATGAAGATTTTTTAAACAATCTAACTCCGAATGATATCCCTCCACATAAACTTATGCTAAAAAAAACCTGTCAATTATGTTGTTTAAAAATATTAATCATTCTGAAGGTTTATACAATGGGACTAGACTTATTTGTCGTGACTTTAAATGTAATTTTAGCTAAAATTGGAACAGGAGAATTTCGTGGAAAATAAGTGTTTTTATCTAGGATTCTATTCATTCCACTTGAAAGCGATAAACAGTCAGTACCATTTAAAAGAACTCAGTTCCCAATGCGTCATTGTTTTGCTATGACTATTAAAAAAGCTCAAGGTCAAACTCTAGATTTTGTTGGCTTATATCTTCCTAAACCTGTATTCTCACATAGTCAATTATATGTTGCATTATACGAGGCTAGAACAAGAGGAAATATAAAAGTTTTGGTTAAACCTTCTGTGAAATATAAATTACATACTTGTTGTACAAAAAATATTGTTTATCATGAAAACCTGGATTTAATACATAGGAATTAACCATTAAAGCAATGCTTATACCATTTTGGTTCAATAAATACAAATATACTTCTTACGGTTAGAATTCTACTATATGTTTTTTTAGAATCATCATTAAGTTATTAAATGGAGCATATGAAATTCATAGAAGAATCTTATATGCTCCATTCCTTATGATATGATTGATAGATTATTTGAGTTTAAATAATGGCATCAAATTAGCTTGTTCGATTTTCATCCTTTTCGTTATAAAGCAAACTTTGTGAGCACTACTCATCTCTTCCTTGTTCTAAATCATGTCATAGGCATTTTTTATTTTTTTTTTATTTTTTGTCATGTATATCTAATTTTTCGCATTTCGAATTATGAATGTGGTTTGGCAGTATATGTTAATTTACTCCACATGTGTTCAAAAAATTTTCCCTTATATATATTCAGTCATGGCTGAGTATAGCATCTAAATTTTGCCAATTTATTGATGAGAAAAATTAGCATTCGTGCTTTACAAAGTTGTCACCGTTCATTCATTCTTTGTACAACCACTCTTGAGTTCAAAATTGTAGCATAATCAACTGTTATTGACAAGGTTTGCTCAATGTCATGATAAAAGATAAATTGAAACTTATTATATAATTAGTTGTCTCACAGTGAAGAGATTCAAGACACTTCTAATGCTATCTTTGTATGCGTTTGGTAATGGTCAGTAACTTTTGTTGAATTTTTTCTTGAGAATACAAGCATATTTCTGAAAGTAATGTATTTTTAGATTTCTAAACCCAATTGCCGACCAAAAAAGTCAGATGCAGACGATATCCGCGCACTCGAAGGCCGCGTCTCCGTGGTGTGCGAAGGAGACTGATGCCTCCGCATACTGTGGAGAGACACCCACGATGTGTGGTCAGGTCTCCGCACATCGTGGAGACACAATTTCTCGATGCACCGTGAAGACTCTATGAAGACAACAATATGGAAATCCTTGACAATCTTATATAATTCAACAATCTCATATAGCCCATGTTTAGCACCCATTCTCATTCTTTTTCTCTTTCTTCATTTCAACCACACATTCTCCCAATAAAATAATATTACACACAAATCTAAAACTTTTCATAACTTTTCCACCACACATTCTTCCATCAATCACTATTCAAAAAATTAAAACCTCAAAAGAATGGGTGTCAAACACCCACATAGTTTCATACAAATCACTGTTCAAGGAGCATTGTGTACATCCAAGCCCCCCAGTCTCTAAACACTCCATTTGTTAAGTGATTGTGTAAGAACAATCTGTATTCAATGTGCCTAAGGTTTCAAAATAATCAATTCCGTAGGTTGATGAAACCCCTTGGCGGCAGGTGAGTTTTATATGCCTATTTGCAACCCAGAATACAAGCATCAGATAGTGGAGGAACTAATTCTATGCTTGTTTGCAACTCATAATACAAGCATCAGATAGTGGAGGAACTAATTCCAAGTGTTAATTTGAACGATGGGATCTTACTCTAGTTGTATTTAAACCTGTCACTCCGTACAACTGCTAATCTCCTTAAAGTTTTGAGGTCCTATTGGGATAGACCAACATCATCTTAGTAGGAAAGGGCCTTTGGCTTAGAGTGCTCTGCCTTGGCTTGAGTGAGCATAGGTAATTGTTGCCTTAGTTATGGTAAGATACATCTCTAGCAGGTGGTGTTACTGTCGGAGGTGGGACTCATGAAGGTTAAACTGATTGATTTTTGGCCTGAAATGGACTCTGTATTGGTGTGAATTAAACTAGGAGGACTTAGTGAGTGATCAAAAAGTGGAGGATTATCATTTGGAGATGTTATCATCTCTCTATTTGTTGATGTATGGGATGGACTCAGAACATGAGAAAATAGCATGATAGGATCTGAGTCTCGAGGCAAAAGGAGTGCATTGAATTTACTGAACCAATGTATTTGAGTATGATCATGGATTGACTGAGTTTAGAAGGGAAAAATTGTCTTTCATGAAACACGTGTATTCAGACTTAAGAGTCTATTTGTAACAGGATCAAGACGTGAATGTATATGTTGATTCTTTTAATTGGTTTGAATGACCACAATTGAGGTTTGCTTCAAGTTTAATAATACTTTGTTTGGTACCCATTATTTTCAAAATAAGTTTTTCTCTCACTTGTTTTCAACAACACATTCTTTAATAAAATAATATTACACGCAAACTCAAAATTTTTCTTTATTTTTTAGCCCCATATTCTCCAACAAAATACTATTTCAAAATGCATTTTGGACAAAAAATGGGGCTTAAACAGGCACAAAATCTCCTATATTAGGAATGGAGTATAGATTCAACTCTCCTATTTCAGGGACAGAGTATATTTTTGACAGCTCATATATGTCCCGTGTCAAAATTAAACCGCTCGCGATGGCGAGATAGAGCTTTAGTAAAGACATCAGCTGTTTGCTTCTTGGTGAAGATGTGAGGAGGGGAAATCTCATGGCAACGGCAATCTACCTCAATATGCTTGGTACACTCATGGAAAACCAATTTACTAGCGGTCCGAATAACACTTGTATTATCAGCATGAAGAGTAGGAAAAAAATCGTGGAACACCAATTTCTTCTAACAAGCCTTGAAGCCATAATATTTGAAAATAGGATAACATGTCCCGATATTGAAACTAAGTGGAAGACTTGAGCTTGTTTCTTACTTTTCTAAGAAATAAGACCACCAGAAGAAATATACGCCAACCGATGATAGAATGATGTTTATCAGCACAACTAGCCCAATCCGCATCACTAAATCTCACCAAACTTAAAGAAGTTCCGAAAGGAAAGAACAAACTGTGCGGCCATAGTTATCTTTGAAATAGCGAAGAGGACGACAAACAGCAACCTAATGGTCGAAGTGTTGGATAATAAAATAAGTATTAGGTCTCGTAATTAATGTAAATTACATTTAAACTTCCTGCATAAGAAATGGTATAATTATGTACAATAATAGAATCAAATCTCCTATATTCGGAAGAGTATGGAATCAAATCTTCAATATTAGAAATAGAGTATTTTCGGACTGTTCATTGACAGATTTATAGTCTCTTGTAAGTTTATGCTGATTTAGGGGTCAAATGAATGGAAAACAGAAACAGCAAGTGCCTGTAGGTTGGTGTAAATTGGAAACATATGATGCAATTTTCAAAGGGAAACGTTAGTTTCCTGCAAGCTTAGGGGAAGAAAGAAGATTGATCAAATAAAAAGCCGTAGGGGATGCATAAGGCCAATACATTAAGGGCACAAGTTAATGAGCAATGAAACTTTTCCTGAGTTTGGCAGCACATCTATTTCTTCATTGAATTCGACCATTATACTGTGAAGTGTATGGGCAAGAGACTCGATGATGGATACCAAGTTTTACTTGGATCAGCACGTTAAATGAGTGTTTGACTAAGTAAAAGTGAAATGAACTTTACATCTGAAATGGGGGATTTGTAGACTAAGTCTAAGAGATTGTGGATTCCATGGCTGATAGATTAGCTCTAATACCAAGATGAATTATAGATTTTTCAAGATAGATGAGCAAAATGCAGATTGTAACATAGGATTTGTATACTGAGAATTGGGGATGATGGCTGAAGTTTCGGGAAATGGAATGGGGAGAACGAATTACAATATATATGCATATGAATACACATCGAAATAATAGGCTTGTTCGAAAAATATAATTATACAATGCAAGAAATGTGACTATGGTATAAAACATAATGATAAAGAATGCACAACTCAACACAGCTTAATCCAACAAAATCTAATACAAGTTGCACATAAACCAATTATTGGATGAGCTAGTGTTATCTGCCAGTTGATTGCTATGATTTACAATTATCTTTGTTAGAAGATTTATTGCAACTTATCTATTCCATGTCTATCTATTTTCGTAGTTATGTTTATCCATTCTTTCGCTAATGTACTTGCTTATTCTGTAGGCTGGTGGCTCTGTAAGTTCTAATGGACGATTGCAGGGGCGGCTTGAAGTTTCTAGAGCTTTTGGCGATCGCCAGTTCAAGAAGGTTCTGCTACCTCTTTCTTTTTCTTTTCTTTTTCTTTCCCTATAACCCGTTGTCTCTCCCATGCTACTTTCTCATATCACGTGTTTCAGTCTGTTGCTTCTATATCCTAGACATTTTGCTTCTATTTCATCTCCTTCCCTTCTGGGATTGAGGAAGGACAATAGGAGTGGCATTTGATACTTGAGCTACTATGATTATTCTCAGATTGGCACTAAGGAACATCTTTCTTATTTTTGAAATGCTAAAAATGAGTAGTAGAATGACTGGAGCTTTCCTGAGGTGTTCCATTTCGATTCACACTGATCTTGGATGGATAGGACGGATTAAAAAAAGATTGGAAAGTATTAAAGCAAATACTGTGTGTAGATCTTGTAGTCTGGCATTCATCAATATGTTTCAAAGTGTCTATTTTTCTCTTTATTATATGCTTATATGAGAAGACATTGTAAGTTTCAGGTTGGTGTTGTTGCAACCCCAGATGTTCATTCGTTTGACCTGACTGAGAGAGATCACTTCATGATTCTTGGCTGTGATGGCTTGTGGGGGGTATATCTCCATGTCTCTAATAGTCTTCAAATCTCTCTTTTCTTCAATTTTTTACCATACGAATCGGATTTTTCTCCAACTTTTAGGTGTTTGGACCTAGTGATGCTGTTCAATTTGTCCACAAATCATTGAAGGTTTGTCAACATTTATGTGCATTTTGAATTTTATGTCTTTTTTTTTTTTTTTTTATGTTTTTCAAATTTTATTTTCATTTTTTATTTTTTTTTTTTTTTTTTTTTTTTTTTGTCTTAGATTAGGATGCAGCAAACTGACTTCAGTTATCCCAACCCACCCCTAATTAAAAGTAAACAGGGAAGTAAAAGAAAGTGGCAGGGACTTCACCAGCACTGAATTCAGTACTCAGAAAATTTTCCTTCAAGTTACTAATAATTCCCATCTATGGGGATAATTTCTTAGAAGTGCATTTAAGAATTCGACTGATCTGAGTTTCTATCTTCTTTCTTGAAATATGTGATACACATAGATGATTATGACGTGGACATGCTTTTCATTCATCATCTAGAGCATGATTTTTTGTAATATTAATGTAAGAAATTAATTTGTATTAACATATATTTTTCACTGTTAGTTGTGTACTTGTATTAGAAATGTCTATTATAATTCTATCATCCTGGGGAACTTTTCCATATAAAACCATAAATTTTCACAAAGGCATGGGGTGGGGCATTTGGTTGGCTATAACTTCAAAATAGAGATTTTGAAGGAAGACTGTGAAGGATGTACCTTGTATAACAAATTGCATTGGCAACAGGAGGGCTTACCTGTCGCAGCAGTGAGTCGCCGGCTTGTACGAGAAGCTGTCCGTGAGCGCCGTTGCAAAGATAACTGCACAGCAGTTGTCATTACATTCCGGAAGGACCAGTGAAAACTATCAACATTGTATTTGAATCTTACTGACCGCGTCCCATGATCAACATGGGTGGATTTGTTCTTGCATAGTTATTGTTCAATGAATCTTCTGTGTTGTTCCAATTTGGATCATAACTTTGAAAATGCCTCAGAAGTTAGTGATGTGTAACTTTCTGTATGTTGGATATTGTGATGTGACCGTGTCATACTTGCATACCATTTTCTTTATTCTTTCTGTTGTAAGATCTTTATCTGTGCTGGATCATAAATTATTTTCATCCATAAATGTTTGTCGATTGATTTTCAGAACAATGTTCGCTGTGCAGTTATACCTAGTGATGTTTTGCCATAAAAATTACGTCATTTTGTTTCCTTAAAGTCCGCTAGCCTGAAGTATATCTCGTATGTGTGTATAGTTTTTTTTTATTTGAATGAGTTACGCTGTTCTTCATGATTATTGACACGATACAGGCAGGGCTTCTATTATTACGGGCATTGACACTTTATCAGTGAACGAATAAAAACATTTTTGCCGTGATAAAATCTAAACACGAAGACTTCATGAGAGTGCAACGTTGCTGATTTGAACTAAGTAATGTTTGGCTAAGCTTACAAAATAAGTATGTTTACTTGAAAATAAGTAAACTTCTCTCATCCCCCATTGTGTAAAAGCTGCATGACTTCTTGAACCCTTTTAAAGTGGATACGGGCATGAGGTTCCCATCTGGGAGGTAATTTTGTCAAGGCTTTGTACATACCTGGTTTGTATCCAGCCAAGGGTGTCCTCTCTCATGCTTTATTACTTAGTCTAATCCTCAGAGGTAGGGAAGAAGGAAGTAAGAGTGGAAAGAGAGGTATTAAGCTGCGTTGATCGCTTTGGGTGAGTGCTTTTCCTCTGCATATTTGGCTGTGTTTTGATACAAATTTAAATGAAATTATGTCATAATAATCAAGCTTTCTATTTAGAAGAAAGTAAAAGTTGACTTAAAAGTAAGTTTGGTGTAAACATGTGCTTGTAAATATAGCAAAACATGTTTACAACTCTCAACTTGAAAGATCCAAAGGTCTTAGTTCTAGCCAAAAAAAACCACAAAAGTACTGATGAATGAATTTGAATTTGAGGTACTAATTTTAAATTATTTTCTCCTGATTCTGCATTTTATCTTGATTGTTTGGATCTGTATAATGATTAAAATATGTATATTAAGAGGAGGAATCCATTTGATAGATGTTAATTTGGAATAGAAAATGAATGGATACGAGTGATGTATCTATCAGAGATTTTGTATATCATGCATGAACCTTGTATTGTCAAATGTCCAATGGACAGACAATCAAAATATTCTCTCTTTGTTTCTTCTCCGTTAAAACAAAGATTGGGTTAAATACTCGTGGTCACCAAACTCCGACATGTATCACTGAAGTTACCGAACTTTTTAGCATAGACGATGAGTCGATGACTGACTTGTAAACTTGTTTCGGTTACGTCATCGAATATGTATCCGTTAGTCGGTTTAACAGATTAGGCGATGCGTTTGATGTCTAGACTTGTGTAGCAGACGGTCTTGGTGAGGTTGCATTAATATACTAAAATATGCCACTTTTGCACTTGATTTTTGTTTCAGAGGAATTAATTTGTGTTTGCAGTCAAAATCCCTTGTAGAAATGGTTTGAAATCAAATAGCTTATGAAAATTGATACTATTTAGCTGTGCAACTAGACACCTCAAAGTTTGGTGACTATCCATGCTAAAAAGTTCGGTGAGTGACATTATAAGTTTGGTAACGACTTGAATAAAAGCAAATACATTTTCTCGATTTCTAGTTAAAAAGTTAAATCTAGAAAACAATGGCTAGTTTGGTAAGGTGGAGGTAAAGTAGTTCGAATTATCTTCATTGTCCTGAAAAAAGAAATGATGTATTTGAGCTTAAATAAATGCTGTCAAGTTCGATCATCCGAAACTTCAATACTGTAATCCGATTTAACTATTTTTGTTTTCTTGGAATGAATAACAACTTTCAATTAGAAACATCAATTGAGTATAATTATCAGACAAAAGAGCATGACTTCGGTTGGAGGGTTTAATATGCAGCATGATATGATTGGTCATTTGAATCATGATACATCGAATTTCGAAGCATTCTAATCATGATACCACAACCTTCAAGGTCTTTTTATCATTTTGGAGGTGGAGGTGTCATAATTAAATGGTTATGAATCCAAAATAATTAAAGTAAATGGTCGGTCCTACCACGTGTGCGTATAGGATCATCATATCGAAGTTTTTCTCTTCGTTGCTACAATGAGACTCTACACTACATAGTAACTACCAAGTCCTTGTGTGGTCAAGAATTTAAACCTACTTGCCCACAAAAGGTGTTAAAAGTTAAAACTACCCAGATTATTTTTAGCAATACCAGCCAACAGATTTTCAATTGATTGCTTCCCTCAATATAATATAAATAAATAATCTCTTAGGCCTCCCTAAACGGGGACTCCCACTTGGTCTAAACCAGCTTATGTGGCAAAACGATTTGACGATTCCATGCTCTGTATACTAACATGAAGCGAAACTGGACAGTTCCTCAAGAGCAGACAACTTGTTTTCCCCGCGAGGCAATGCTGGACCGACCCCATTACACGCGGACTCCATGGAAGGAGTCAGTCCAGCACGAGGCGTGAAAAGATCTTAAGCAGATCTTAAATTATGATATTGACAAGATAATTTACTGTCACTACTGCCACCGCCATCCTATTTGGTCAAGTCAAAGGCCTCAAGCTAGGCCTTGTGTATATCAAAGTGGCATTTAGGACTATGATTGATTGATGTCTATGACAAGAAATGTCGATCATTTGGTTGAGGCCACGTGCATTGTCATCCCATGACCTTCATTCGTCTTTCCCAAGTATAAAAGCTTACATTTAGTACCATTCAAAAGGCAATGCAAGTTAAATTCTCAAAGCTATAATCTTGCTATTATATCTTTTACTTGTTTTTCCCAAAGTCGACCTCATTTTTTATAGGGATAATTGAAGCAACGGTCCCAAACTTTTTCAATTTTTGCGAACTTTATCCTAACATTTGTTTGTGCCAGCGGAGGTCCCAAACCTTTTAAAAATACGCGTCGGAGGTCCATATAGTCGGATTCCATCCAGTTGACCGTTAGTCAACCAAGAATACTAGACATTGACCAATTTTGATCCAATTAGAAGGGGCAAAATGGTATATTTACATTTTTCTCCTATTAAATAAGTTTAAAAAAATAAATTAAAAAATTTCAAAAATAAAAAACAAATAAACCCAGCCCCCTCACCCCACCCCCATCTCCTTCTTCCTCCTCAACCTGTGCTCTCTCCACCTCCAACATCCAACCAAACCAGTCAAACCTCTAGCACTCGCCTAACGTCGCCGACCTTGATACAAAACAAACAAAAAATCATCGACACTTCNAAATCAAAACCAAAATCCACTACCAACGACCATCTTCATTTTTCCCCAAATGATTCGAAGTTGAAATTACTCGAAACTGAAATTACCAAATCAGAAATACAATCAACCAAATCAGCCCCCAATTTGTGGTGCTGGAAGTTCAAGACGCGCAGTGAAGGAGCTACTGGTCTTCGGCAACGAAAATTCCCAATTTGTGGCAGTGAAGGAGCTACCCGAACATGACACTATACTAACAGAATTTGAAAAGTTTCCACAGTAGGATGCACAAGCAACATCACCGTCAGAATTATTGGATGAGTCTGAAAATACTTTAGCCAAGTCATCACAACCAAAGGATGTGACCTGATTCGCGTTTGAAATGACATAAGGACCACCAAGAAAATCCATTATTATATTAGATCCCTTTGCTTTGTAATCGAATCTGTCGACCTCCGGCACATATTTTAAGGTTTGGGATCTCCGCTGGCACAAAACAAAGGTTAAAAGTAAAGTGCACAAAAATTGGAAAGATTTGAGACCGTTGCTACAGTTATCTTTTTTTTTATATTAGATGCTCACGTTTAAAGCTCTTTCACACTCAGATACCTATTTCTCTAACTGACTTGACATTCGAAGAGTGCGGGGCCAACTCCATCCCTTCGAAGAAGGCCTTGAGATCCGTTGATCACATCATTAGTACATTTGTTGTGGTCAACATAATCTATTGAAAATAAAATGTTGTATATAATTTACCCCCTTGTGGAAGATGACGAGGAAACTATAAATGGATTTGAAAATTCTCACCGCTTATTGTATCACTTTTTAAGAGTGAAAGGTATATTTGTAAAAAGTAACGAAATTAACATTATTTACAAATCCGAAATAATTGACAGTTCAAGTTCTGAAAATGTCATATGGATGAAATTTCCTCTTGGAGAACATAAGAAATGTCATGAAAATCATAAAATTTATGAAAAAATAAATAAATAAATTTTAGCTATTTTGTAATCTACTTTGCTGATACGTTATGAATATATCATAATTGGACTTGGAAAATATACTGCACCCTAATTATACGCTCTCTTTCAATATCAAATTTACGCAATATAATATACCAAAACTACAGAAAGGACCACATGCTTTTGTGAATGCTTCCATACTTTTTAATACATTTTTTATTTTTATTTTTTTTGTTTTCTTGTCCATTCATTGAATTTTAAGGGTGCACAATATTAAAGAAAATTAAATTAAATTAAAATCTTGTTCGTTTTACTATTTAAAGGTTAAAAACTTCTTTGTTCACCCGACGGTCGCTCTAATATTGTTGTTCATTAATCGTCCAACTTTTTAAAACTCAAGCTGTTAATTACTTTGTCAGTCTCCTACACTTACCGACAAAATGAAGGCTTAATAGTTTAACTTATACATACTAAGCAATAAAAAGACGAAAAATCAATGAATTGATAGATCATTTAATTTTTGGAACTCCATCAATTAATTGATGTGCTATGTTACCAACTTAATGGCAATGTAGAATCTGAGAGTTTGACACAATAAAAGTTTAGTAATCAACTTAAAATTTTGCTATAGATTCTGCGACAACTAAAATTCTTTACCCAACGGAAATTATTAAATCAACATATGTCCATAACTCAAATGGTTGTGAGATAAACTTCGTTGTTCTCCTTGACGTGGATCGTGTTTCGAGCACTTCGATCAGTGTACGCTACCTGTAAAATGAGGCCGGAGCTTTTTCCCCGTTGTACATTCGACATGAGATTCAGTAGTCGGTTTTAAGGAGTAAGCAGAGTGAATATGAGAATTCAAATAGTTCGGGTTTCAAGAAGAAACCAACTTTCTCACATTGAAGGTATTTATAGGCACCTGTTGCTACGCGTTCGGCGATTGCTGGTGCCACGTGTTCCACGTAAACCTCCCCACTTTCCCCATGTTCTGATAGAGTGACCCCCACGTGGTTGGCTATACCCACATTTGCTGTTGGATGGTTTTCGTCCAACTCATTGTCATTTGTATAGTTAAGTGTATCATCAAAGTCGTAGTGGTAAGCAGCCCCATAGAGGTCGATGGCCTTGCAATGGTAGGCAACATATGTGAACGTAGAGGGCCTTGTGGTGGTAAACGACCTCATGGGGGTCGACGTCCTCATGGTAGTATGCGGCATATATGAACGTAGAGAATCTTGTGGTGGTAGGCAGCCTCATGGTGGTAGGCGACTCCATGGAGGTCGACGTCCTCATGGTGGTAGACGGCATAAGTGAACGTAGAGAGCCTTGTGGTGGTAGGCGACCTCATGGTGGTAGGCGGCCCCATGGAGGTCAACGTCCTCATGGTGGTAGGCAGCATATGTGAACGTGGAGAGTCTTATGGTGGTAGACGACCTCATGGTGGTAGACAGCTCCGTGGGAGTCGACGTTCTCATGGTGGTAAGAGGCATATGTGAACATAGAGGACCTATCATATGGTGCTCTACGTAAGGTGCATATCAAGTAACTCTTACCTCAATGACCATCGTGGAGAATTATTAATGACATCTTATATCA
>CAIGRB010096650.1:0-35013 GCA_903798255.1 Fraxinus quadrangulata | reverse complement strand
TCCACATAATTATTGAAATCGAACCAGAACCATGGGTTCAAGATTGATTATACCCATAACATTTAAAAAAGAAAAAGTCATGAACTAATAATTCAAATGATCTTTTCAATATCTTGAATAAATAAAATATGCCACAGAAACATGTTTCAATACTTTTTTAATCCACTAAATATGTCATCAAATAACATTCAATATTTAGCATAATATCATCTAATTCCGATTACGATTTTGTCTGTGGCGCTCTAATTATGGAAGTTAGGAATGGTTATGGAAGATAGTGATATGGGTCAATTATTAAAACGAAAGAATATAATCAATTAGGGTAATTATTACTTGGGTCTTGCAATCTTGTTGCTTACTAGATTTTGCAAACTTAATATTTGTTGGATCGGGTCATGGTGGATAAATTGTAAAAACTAAAATAAAAATTATAAAAAAGGGACAAATTCGATTCCAAGATCAAGTACCCATAGTTCTAGTTCAAGAATTAAGAATCGTTCAGGACCCGATCGATTTTCGATTTCGATTTTTAATATTTTTTTGAAGCTTTGATTCTAGCTCAAGAGGTGCAATTTCGGTTAAAATGTCCGCTCCGATTCACAAATGACAAAATAATACATTTATGTACAGAATAATGTTATTTATCATTACGATGATAGAATATCGATTATGTGACAGTTTATATAAAATAATGGAATTTGACAATTGAACTTGTATGAGAAAGAGGGAGGAGAGAGAGAGAAATGTGGGAATAAAATCGATATTTTATCATAATGATAAATAGCATTTCATAACAATCCGTAGACTTTTCTACATACATCTCCGACATCATTTTGACTATTCTAAATATAAGTTTGACAATTTATTTATTTATTTNAATAAAATCGATATTTTATCATAATGATAAATAGCATTTCATAACAATCCGTAGACTTTTCTACACACATCTCCGACATCATTTTGACTATTCTAAATATAAGTTTGACAATTTATTTATTTATTTAGCTCAAGTAAAGTATCTCACAAAAAAAAAAAAAAAAGGTTATATTTGAACTTCCAACTTGCAAGAATCAAGATTCCAAAGGGAGTCCCACTAGTTAAAAAGTTTTTAACAATACCTTTCTTATACTTAAAATTTCAGTGATTTACTCAGTCATTTACACATCATTATATCCTTTTCCAAATTTGGCCGAAAAGGCACAAGATACAAAAGTCTTCCCATTATGCAACCCTATTTAAGAAACTACACAACTTGCAATAAGTCCACAAAACATATGGCCCAAAATAGATCATGGACCAATTTATAGCACCAACTTGTACACACCAATACAAGTTGATCAACCAAGCACAAAATCCGTGGTCTGAAAATCCCTTTATGCTTCCATAAATGTCCGAAAATCAAAGTTTACGAGCTAATCAACATCTGCATGTGAAGAAAGAGGTCGAAGATTTTATGCACATTAAGGCCCTATTTGTCCATTAATCTAAAACATTATTTGTAATAGTAAAATTCTCCACTACACATTCATCCAATAAAATATTCTACACATAAATCAATAAAGTTACTTTAAATTTCAACTACACATTCTTCAAAAAATAGTATTCATTACTCTATTTTTCTCCCAATAATGAGAGACAAACAAGCTCTAAGTTTAACATAAAAAAAAAAGAAGAAGCCCTTTTTGGGTCTAATTTGGTTACCAAACATGCTGACAAAGTATTAGTTATTAATCTAAAAAGTATCCATTTTCAAAAATTATACAATTACCCAAGAAGTTCTGTACAATGGAGATTGGTCAGTTCTTGAGATTTTATCTTATATTTTATTAACTTCAACGGTCAAGATTTAGAGGTTTGACACAGACAGCCAACATTTTTGTGTCAACAAATGCGGAATTCGTCTCCATTAATCTATACTTCCTCATATTGAATTCAACCCCTTCAGCTAAAAGCCAATTCCATATCCCTACACCCCACAAATGAACCAAAATATGTACACTTTCTTGATACCTTTTGAGCTTTGTATATTCTGTATAATTCTTGCAGCAAAGCAGTCGTTTTGTGTTGATTATCGTTATGAAGCATGTGTGCCTAAGAGTTGTGGCAATGGCCCAAATATAAGTTTCCCATTCTATATCCGTGGCAAGCAAGAATCATATTGTGGCTACCCTGGATTTGTTGTCGACTGCACAATCAATGGCTACCCAGTACTTCGTTTACAGGGAAATGATTTTATGGTTGAAAACATTTCGTACGAAA
This sequence comes from Fraxinus quadrangulata, assembly GCA_903798255.1. NCBI lineage: Eukaryota > Viridiplantae > Streptophyta > Magnoliopsida > Lamiales > Oleaceae > Fraxinus > Fraxinus quadrangulata. The sequence goes on along the minus strand of CAIGRB010096650.1, from coordinate 32,754 downwards.
CCCGTTCTTTGCGAGTATATACTGCAGTTTCAAGTTCAAATGGGGGCTGTTTTTCACAGATTAGAAACACAACGCTTCCTGAAAAATTCGATTATTTTAATGTTTCGAAGCTGTATTTGTTATCAAATTGTACAGGAAATCTGTCTGAGGATCTTTCTAGATACAGAATTGGTTGTGGTAATCAGAGTAGAGATAGTTGGGGTTTGGCAGTGCTCGAGGGTAATGAGATCTTGAAAAATGCACTAGGGAGTTGTGAACAAAGAGTGGTGGCGCGGGTGGAATTGCACGGCGGTGAAGAGAGGGATGGAACGAGAAACTATATGGAGATTTTGAGAAGGGGGTTTGTGCTGAATTGGACAGCTAGTCATTGTAATACATGTGCAGAAAGTCGAGGGCGTTGTGGGTTTAATGCAACTGTTTACCAGTTCAAGTGTTTCTGCCCAGATAGACCTCATTCTTCAAGTTGCAAACACGGTAAGATAATTTGATTACTTTCTTTACACAGATTCATTTTGATAGATGTTGAAATGAGCTCATCTCATAATATAAAGCGATTTTATCATAATTTCTATGGTTACACGAGACTAAATTATTGAGAAATCAGATTATCAAGAATTAGGCAATTCTCGACAGGGGACAAAGTCATTACTTGATTGCATACTGTAATCTTGTTTGTGTCATTTACTGAATATACAAATTGGAGCTATATATGATATCTTCTTTTATTAATTGCTCCTCAGAGATCCTAATTCTGTGTCCACTCATTAAAAGGGGAACATGAACTGGAACTGGAACTACAAAGTTGTACAAACAAATTCCATTATTGAGCCTTGAGGATAGTACTACCATACATCTAGTACTGGTATCCAATGAAACTCCCGTTCATCTAGTATCCAAATCCAATCGTGCATATCACACTTGATAACTTCATGAATGATATAATCTCTTGCAGCGTGAGCTAAATCTTCTCGTTTTGACACGTGAATTTCAACCACATTTTTTCTCTCAAATATTCTCAATAAGACAAATTGCACAGGTTTGTGGACAGGTTCGCAATCTGAAAATCTGAGCTAATAGTAGGATTTACGAAAATGTCTCATATTTCATGCAGTATGTGGCCGTGTGCGTGCGCGCCCCGTGTTGAATCACTTCATGTGTAGCTTAGCCACTAAGGGTCATTTATTTATCTAAATTTAAACTTAAAACTTGGTGCATTTACATTCATAACAAATTCATCTTTTCATGAATAGCCTGGCCTGTGCACAATTTTCATTAATGGATGGTGGAGAGGTTCGATTTTGAGATCTTGACAGCTTTGATACTATGCTGAACCAATTCATTTAAGAGCTTAAGCTCTTAAAGAGCGGTACAGACCTTGATAGTATATGATCTTCCTTTTCCGTTCTTCAGCATCTTCTCACTTGAAAACTATTTGGCTTACTTTCTACAAAAATCAGTCAAGGTCACACATAAAGCTTTCTCTAAAAACTACAGGACATAAATAAAAAACTAGGGATGAGATATCCTTTTCCAGAGCTCAACTGTATCCTACAGAACACAACTGTGCAGATATCCAGATATCGGATTTCGTATTAAGTTAAAATCTGGCCTTTCGGCTTAGAAATGTCACCTCTACAACACTGATTCAACCTGCCAAGAAGTTTGTATTTGTCACTGCGCTAATCTACAAATGATATTTCTCCTTAGAATTCAGTACTCTACTTCCCTAAACTATGATATTTTCCCATATAGGATTTCGATTTTAGATGTTTTCATTCTTAATCAAGATTATTGTGCACATGGGGCATTAGATAGGGATTCCCTTTTCTCTCAGTATTTGAGTCTGATCTGACATTTGTTCTCTTGATTATAATTACAGAAATTAGTAAGACGAGGTTGAAGCCAAGGCTGAGGCTGATTTTAGCCACAGGTAAATACCCTAATACAACACACAATTCAGGCTCACTAGTCAATAGTCACACTTCAAACAGTTCATAGGACCCTGGATTCTTCTTTATATAATCACTACCCATTTTTTATATTTCAATTCCCTGCGTAGTCACTCTTCACCATTCACGTTCAATTTTTGTTCATCATACCTTAATTCTCAGTTTAATTATTTTCAGCTATACCTGGAGGTGTAATCATACTTCTCTTGTTCTCTTTTATCATTTGGCGCCTTAAAAGGACTTACGATACTTTACTGTTAAGAAACATATCTTCTGATCCCTCCACAAAATCAACCATTGAAGGCGGGAATTTATGCTTTGGTATCCCTATCTTCTCCTACACTGAGCTTAAAGAGGCCACCAACAATTTTGATTCTTTAAAAGAACTTGGAGATGGAGGGTTTGGCACTGTATACTATGGTAAGAAACTCATATTCAATAGCTTGTCGACAGACAGTTGGAAGCTATTTATTAATGGCAAATCTCCTTTCTTATCTAATTAGGCAAACTTCATGATGGAAGAGAAGTTGCAATAAAGCGCCTATATGAGCATAACTACAAACGAGTCGAGCAGTTCATGAATGAAATTAAAATCCTTACTTGTTTGAGGCACCGTAATCTCGTTTCTCTCTATGGATGCACATCCACAAAAAGCTGCGAACTCCTACTTGTTTATGAATACATTCTTAATGGCACAGTTGCCGATCATCTTTATGGGGACACAGCTAAGGAAGCACCACTCAAGTGGCCAATTCGCTTGAACATTGCCATAGAAACTGCTCAAGCATTGGCTTATTTACATGCGTCTGATATAATACATCGTGATGTTAAGACAACCAACATCCTTCTTGATGACAATTTTTGTGTCAAAGTTGCTGATTTTGGGCTCTCTAGACTCTCTCCTACCGATGCCACTCATATTTCCACTGCCCCTCAGGGGACTCCAGGATATGTTGATCCTGAATATCATGAATCTTACCAGCTAACCAATAAAAGTGATGTTTACAGTTTTGGAGTTGTTCTAATCGAGCTTATTTCCTCAATGCCAGCTGTTGATATAAGCAGGAGTAGGCATGAAATCAACTTGGCTAATTTAGCACTAAACAAGATCCAACGAAGGGCGTTTAATGAATTAATTGATCCATCTCTTGGATTTGAGTTTGATGCTGAAGTTAGAAGGATGACTACATCAATAGCAGAGTTAGCTTTTCAGTGCCTGCAACTTGAAAAAGAAATGAGACCTAAAATGGACGAGGTACTGCATATTCTGAAGGAAATTCGGGGTGGGGAGGAGTTCAATGGTGAGAAGACTAAAGAGAATAATGATAACTATAGTGTGTCAAGAAGTATAAAAATTCCTCCTTCCCCAGAATCAGAAGGTGCTATATTGTTGAAGAATAAGAAGTTTCAAGCATCACCAAATTCTGTGACTGATACATGGTTTAGTGCCTCTACTGGAAATAGTTTCAGTTGTTGATATTTTATTGACTTCGGTTTTTTTCATAGATGTGGATGATAAATAGTTACTTGTATCAAATACCAGCAACCTTGTTCATTTTCACTCAAAGGTGAAGAACTTTAAAAGGGTGCAGCATTGTGATGATCTGAGCTTGGTTACACCTTGTGTGGTCGCAGTTAGGAAATTGCCCTTTCGGGCAAAGAACTTTTATGCTTTGTCCAGTATTACAGAGAAGAACAGTGCCTATGTAAGTTTTTATGTTCAGGTCACAATTTCCAAACGAACACTTACCACTTGAATATATGAACAGATTGAAGGTAAAAAAGCCTTGCTATTAGTACATTATTTTCACTTCATTTTGTTTGATGTTTAACCATATTCGAAGAGATTTTTCCATGTTCCGTAGGAGAAAATTTGGGGCAGGCCTCTAATAAGAAAACAAATGCTAGCTGCTTAAACTTGTAGATGTGTCTGTTTAAATGTAATACTCAGAGTTCCATAAAATAGTGGAGCTTAAATGCAGAGCCGTCAAGTTTAAACTACTTCACTTCTGGTCATACAGAGGTTTGGTCGAGGCTCCCCTGTTTGAGCCCCATTTTTTAGAGGAAATTTGTTTTAGAATATTGATTTTTTTTAAGAACGTGGTTAAAAAAAATGGCAAAATTTTGAATTTATGTAAAAAATTATTTTATGAGAGAGAATATGGTTGAAAATGGGTTAAAAAATTAAACCCGCTACTGCATTAAGGGGGACAAGTGGCGTGCATTAATTGGAACTTGGATAAAAAATAGTTTTATCCCAGCCAATACACAAGCACCACTTGTCTCCCTGACAATTTTCCATGTACAAAGCTTAACTCTTTAAAAAAAAAAAGTGGGGCTCAAAAGAGGGCACCAAACCAGACGTATCCTTGCCCAACATGGACAACGGATTAATTTCTTAAATATATTTAAATGCTTGGGGTGCATTCGTGGCCCATGTTTGACAACTATTATTTGGATAAATGAAATTTTGAATATTAATTTTTTGAAAAATATGATTAAAATATAAAAAAATATTTTTAATTTACGTATATAATATTTTATTGTATGAACGTGATTAAAAATATATGTATAAAAAAAAAATTTGAATTAATGATTGTCAAACCGAACTTAGTTGACTTGTAAAAATACGAAGACTTCTCCTTACAAGTAAAATGAGAATGCAGGATGCACCCTAACATACTCAAAATCTAGATAAATTTTCCGTTACCCCTTGGGAAACTGTAAATTGTAATGATAAAAAATTGACCAGAATGCAGAATCAAACAATGATTCTAAAGGAAGAAAAAACATACTCGTTACCCCTTTTCTTTCATATTTCAAAAGTCCGTCCCCATTTTTCAACTAAAAATTAGATTTTTGCAAGAACTTCCAGCAGGGCATTTATTATGATTTGACAACAAAACTTTCAAATTAAAATCAGATTTTTAATAAATTATAATAAAAATTGATAAAACATGAGATTTAAAAGCTATGGTCCTATGAAACGTGATTAAAATTCACAGTTGACTTTAGATTTTAATTAATTTCTTTAGTTGAACCAAACAAGGGTAAGTAAAAGAAAATAACACGAGATGAAATTCAAACACCTTAATGCCAGAAACAAGTACACAACTTATGCCATTGAATTTTCGATTCAACGACTAATTTAGAAAGCAGCAGCAGAAGAAGAAAAAAAAGAAACCTTCAAAACATATGCAGTTTATATAGGGAAATGTTATACAAGCCCAGACACGCACTTGTGTGTGGGCTGAAACTTGTGGAAGCGCACACGCATCTGCACATGGGTGTATGAGTTGCAATAATCGGCTTGACTGAATTGATGTCTGAACATCGAACCACAATAAAATTATATGATTAATATGTTTCATCAGAATTCGATATGTTTAAATTTTTTTATTTCTCTGATGTTGAATATCCAGCAGCTGTTACGTTTAGCAATCTCAAGACAACGTGACATTCTTTTTGAGCTCTGCATATAAAAAATACAGTAATCTAAATTAAGAGGTGAAATTCAGCTCAAAATCAACAACCAGGACAAAATAACATGCCTTCGTGCGCTTTTAAAAATAAACATTAGTTTAGCCAAGCATTCTAGACTGCATACCTTCAGATGGAGGTTCATCCTGAGCTTTTTTGTTGCTGCAAAAAGTATGGTAATAATTACATACATAATAATAATAATAATATTATTATTATTATTATTATTATAAATGCTTGAACATTTGTATGATGAAGAAGAGAAACATGCAGAGACAGCATTACCAATACGTCGTTATTCGAAGTGGTACTTTTACAAGAATTGATGAGCCAAATTTATGTATCCACTGTACAATATTTTACCACTTCATTTTGTTTGCAATCAAGAAAATTATAACATGTCACACTTCAGGTGACTATCAAAATGTTTTTCATACAATCAGGTATTGAAAGAACCTTTGAACATGCCAAGGAGAGGTAGCAGGCATTTTTAGTGATGACAAAGAGATGGTGAAGCCAATTATGAATAAGAAGAAACTAACTAATGTCAATTTATTGTCTGATTTGGGCACTGTAGCATAAGTAGCAGACAATAAGTCATAATCAACTTTTTTCCGCAAGCGGTAGTAAGCTTATGCTATTTTGAGTTCATTGTAATTTTTGGTTGAAATACATTGATACGAGTTAAAAAGAATTTATGGCTCAACTAAGTCCTTGGTATACTTGGGCATTTACAAAAATTATCTGGTTACGCCGCTTTGTTACAGCCTAGCAAACATAAAAACAGAGTCAGCCTAGGGATCCTGATTCCATCTCAACTCCTTCATTCTTGGAATAGGCTATCCCATTTTTATTTCTACGCCATACTTGCAACTAAAAGTTCCAAGCTTTCCTGCCCAAATCAAGTCCCTTTGCTTCTATGATTAGACACAATTTGAGCAGTAAGCTTTGTAATTAGGTTCCGAATGAATTTTAACCGTCTTGTTTATTATCAACCAACAGGAAAAAGATGTTCAGCAAAAAGGTGGCAACAACGGTAGAGGGGTAAAGTTTGTACCTGTCTTTGGAAGGTTCATCCTGTGGTTTCATGGCGGGAAAGAGTAAAACTTCCTGTTCACCAAATTATAATTGATGTTTAGAATGGATTATTTCAAATCAAAATGTGAATTATGCAAGACAGAGAAAAGATCCCTCAGAGATACAACAGCTGGAACGCAAGTAAATCAAAGAGATACAAACATGTAATTAAAACAACCAAACCATCAGAGACCAAAGTGGTCAGACACATTTAAGGTCACGAACCTTTATGTTCTGCGAATCCGTCATCAGCATTGCAAATCGATCAATACCAAATCCCCAACCACCAGTTGGAGGCAATCCATATTCAAGAGCTGTACAGAATGTTTCATCCAGGGCCATTGCTTCATCATCACCCAACTGTCGGTCCTGAATTCATCATGAAAAATTTCAGTAGTGTTCGACAAGAAACTAAATTTAGAAAAACCATTCATTGTTACAGAGTTTAGAGAAATATAATAACAAAGCCATTATGATGCATTTTTCATCATGAATACCTTAAGTTGGTCAGCAAAACGCTGGCGTTGCACCACAGGATCATTCAATTCAGTGTATGCGTTGCAAAACTGCCAAGTTGTGCATATAAATGCAAGAAAGGATGCGTCAGTACACAAATTAGGGAGAAAGAGAAGATACAGAAGAATATGTAGTGCCATCGCAAACCTCATGCTTGTTGATGAACAACTCAAACCGTTCAGTTAGGCCTGGTTTTGATCTATGCCACTTTGCCAAGGGAGACATTATCTCCGGATGGTTGATAATAAAAGCAGGGTTCATACATGTCTCCTCGAGAAAGTGCCCTACAAGCTGTATAGCAAAACAATGAGTAGAAGATAGAGAACAGATTAATTAATGCCAGAATATAATAATAATAATANGCATCTCGAACTCGACTCATATCACGCCCCTTAAGGGTTCGACCCACACCCTCAAACTCCAAGTTTGCAGCCATGTCTCGGCTTCGTGCCAAGTACTCGTGTGGTGGGACTAATTCCGATTCACCATGCTCGAATCCATCATCCGAGTTGTGAAGTGACCCGGACGAATTGATTCCGTAAATCTTTGACCAATCAGGAACATTCACTGGGGCCGACGTAGCTATATAGCGCCCACGTGGAGATTCCACCATGTTGTCCTGGCTTTGAAACTGGTGCACGATCCTAGGAGAACTCGAATCCTCGAAAGCCGATGACAAGCCTCCAACATGGCGGTGGGCGTGGTGCTCATGGCTGGTGGCGCGTGGAGCATGATGGCGGCTCCTGTAACCGTCAAAGCTTCCATTGCTCTCGGAACCAGCAACTGAAGTCCACTCGACATTATCGGCGTTGACCGTGTTATCAAAAGTTGACCAAACCTCATCTTCTCCAAACTCCGACGAGCCGGCGACTGTTTCTTGCTCCTGATTGTAACCGAAACTCCCTAAAAACCTTTCACTCCGACTGGTGGTCAATTTTCGACCCTTTGCCATTAATCGCCAAAACACAGCACCAACTTATTTAATTTCGGGATACCAGAATCTCGATTTCCGGTTTACTTATATCTCAGGCTGCCGGAATATTGTTTCTCCGGCGACCCAGTAAGAAAACAAATGTGTTTACGTAAATTTCATGCATAAAGTTAAAAGTAGAACGAGCGTTTGAGGGTGCAGTTGTATATATAATGTTTGATTGCATTGCATGCATTTCATGTGAATTTGGGTTTCATTTTGTCTGTATTTCATTAATGTTACAATTACGACAAGACATGTATGGCAAGGGAAGATGAGCACGACACTGTAAATAAAACTTTGCTACGTTTACACTTTGATGTACACTTTGTCACGTAGTATTATCCAATGAAACAGTGTGATTTTAAACAGTTTTCCATCCAATTATTTTTTGACAACAATACAAGTATCAACCAAAGTGTACAATGTTATTTAATTCCACTGGAGCTGTAACTCCAATTTAGATATCACTAAATGATAGGTTAAATAAAATGTGAAATAAAATGAGTCATTAAATTTCATTTATTCACATCAACGTCACATAAATTGAGATTACAATCATATTGAAACTAAATAACATTACTCTAAATTCAATGTACAAATGACAAAGTTTAAATATAAATTCAAGAATTATATTGTTTGAACAGGGCCACGTGCTCTGTTCAAACAGGGGCACCACTTGGCTGTAGCAAGGTTCTAAATTCAGAGCAATGCTGCTCATCCAGGGCCAAATCCAGGCCCAAACACAGGGTGCCGAGGCCCTTGATTTGAATTCACGTGGGGCCCTTTTTTTCAAATCAGGGGCTGAGGTGATGACACCTTGGATTCTGGTCGGTCACTGAGCTTGGCCGACTAGCATTAATGCTAAATTTGGTGTCCAAATGGTGGCGATTGATGAACCTACGCGCACGTGGAAGCGCGTTTCATGAACGTGCCTGTCACATTTCACATAATTTTAGTTCTTAATAATGGTGTTTTACAATATTCAAATCCAAGTATGGTTCCACAACCCACGTGGAGGTGGGGGGTCTACACTGGCTGGGCAGTGACGAGCTATGTTACAAAAAAGTTTGGGGTGTGTGCATGGTGGACAATTAGAAATTATTATATTTGTTAATGGTAAAAGTAAAGCTGACAAGAAAATTTGATAGACAGTAAGTAATGAAAGATTATGAAACTTGAATTTGACAGGGAAATTTCATAAATATTAATCTTGGTTCTCATTTTTAAAAATTTATTTTCTCCAAATTCATTTTAAATCGCACATTTCATGCAATTTACAATTTTTATCAAAATTTTAACCACAAAATTTCATCAACTTTTATCAAAATTTACTAAAAATCTAATTTTTATCAAAACCAAACGGGGCTAAATCACCCTAATGAAGCTACCCCATCTACTTCAATTAAAAAGTTCACAAACAGATAATGTTACATAAACATCGGAACACGGACAAGTGTAGGAATCCTGAAATATCATAGAACGATATATTGTAGGAAATCAATGCAGCCTATCAACTAAAAGACATTCAATAAAATCATAATAGAACGCAGCATCCAACAAAACCTATAAATCTGCAGAACAGCATCATGATAATCTGAAGTCCAAAATCATATATATTTACAAGCACACAATAAAATTGGTCTCAACCTGCCATTTGGATCTACCTAAGAAAAATCACATATGAAAATCAAGCACAACAAACGGACAACTTCAGGCTCCAACTCGTGGTTTCAAAAATCAGCCATTGGGATCCATGGTAGTCTTATACAGGGATTGCATTGCAGTCTTAGATCATGGGTGTTTGCATAAATACTAAAAAAGGTTAACAAAAATGAATCATTAACCAATGGGATGCATATGCATTCCACATTACATTTAACAATCAGACTAGATGACAGATTTCACAGAATAGAGAACAGATAAAACTTACTTTGTCCAACAATCTAGTTGTTGTTTGAGGAGGAGGGCATTTTATATCAAACTTCGCACATGCACCTGCCAGATATTTATTAGTTTCCTCACTGGAGAGATCTTTAGGTATGCTTAGATTTGCCATCTTCTCCAACTCCTCTATCATATCAATTCGCCTGCAGAAGTTTAAAGAGATGAAGTCAAGTCTCTTAGATGACATAATCAATCAAACACAGAGGTAACACAAAAGGAATGGAGTCCATATACCTGAATGGAGGTGTGAAGTCAATCTCAATGGGGTCACTATCTGAACCCTTGGCATGGTATTTAATTTTATAGCCACCTGTAAGTTCCTTGACCATCCCTGTCAACATAAAATTATGTTCAGAAATTTCCAGACAAACAATCTTTCTGGATTAACTGGATTAACATTATCGGACTGACTCAAATTTGCACCCCGACCAGTAACCTACCACTGAGCATTTCTTCAGTTAGATCCATCAGGTCATTGTAATCAGCGAAAGCCATATAAAACTCGCATGTTGTGAACTCAGGATTGTGTGTTAAGTCAATTCCCTCATTCCTAAACTGTTTCCCAATTTCATACACCCTCTCAAGCCCACCAACAACCAGCTCCTTGAGATAAAGCTCAGGAGCAATGCGCATGTAAAGCTTCATATTGAGGTCATTGTGATGGGTTACAAATGGGCGGGCTGCAGCTCCACCAGCAATCATGTTCATCATGGGCGTTTCAACCTTGCAGAGAGGATGTCAAAAAACCAGAACAAGAAGAAAACTGAACCCAAGCTAACAAATGAGCAAGCGATATCAAATTATTTAAGATTACTAACTAAAATACAGGACTTACAACTTACCTCCAAAAATTCACGGTGGTCAAGAAAATTTCTGATGTAAGAAATAATTTTTGCCCTGGTCTTGAATATTTCCCGAACTTCCATATTCAGCATCAAATCCAAGTAACGTTGTCTGTATCGTGTTTCCTAGGATAAAAATTTACCATTTGCCATCCATTAAAAGACACACAAGCAAACGCAATAAAGCATGGTAAAGAAAAGGAGAAAAAGTTGGGAGATTTTCTGTTCTCTTTTTTTGTTTTTGTGTGTGGGTACAAGGATTATGTTAAAGTCATTACAGGAGGGTCATATATTACCTGATCCTTCAATATATAAGCCTCAAGATTCCTGCCACTTCCTGGCGCCCAATCATCAGTTTTCTGTACGGATTATTGGCATTATAATTAAATGTCAATAAGAAAGTAAAGCAAAACAGCATGCATCTGTTTCACTAAACAAAAAGCAGAATTACCTTGGCACCGTCTGACCCAGGACCAATTTTTTGCCGGGGCATCATGTGCAGACAGTGGGACAGCACTATAAATCTTTTTGGAAAAATACTCAGCTCTCCCCTCTTACTTTTTCCTAAGAAACGAAAAAAGGGAAAAAGATGTAGAAAAAGCATGTCAAGAAACAAAAAAACTAAAATTTAAAAGTGAGGTTCATCATAGCACTTAATGTAAGACGCTCGTAAAATTGAACATACAAATATGAAAACCCAAAAGAAAGAACGCGGCTGATACTGCCAAACAAATGAACCAGACACGTATTTATGGATGTACGTATATCACAAACCCATAACACTAACATTACAGCGAAATACCCCAATTTAACAAAATGGTCAGGTTAAGTCTGGTACAACAAAAGAAGCAAACCAATAAAACTCTTTGGGTTTTTCTTTTAGGAGTCAATGCAAAATGTACCATCTGATTATGATTAATGAGTGGCCACACATCGAACAAGCTGAACAATTGAAAACCTTTTGAGCAGGATTCAGTAGAAAGTGATGAGACTTCAGCAAGACTTGATTAAAAACATAATGAGTTTGAGCTTGAGCTTGAGCTTGAGCTTGAGCACGAGTCCAATTCAAGATAGAAAGACTCACAAACCTGGAAACCCAATAATCCCAACAATATCACCTCGCTTCACAGAAGAATGAAATTTAGTAAATTCTTCTTCATCCAAATCCGATTTCCTGGTCAAACATCATTGATTACGTTTGTTAATGTTAAAAGAAGGTAAACAGGTTGTCAAACGCTGAACCCAGAAAAGAATGAGACAGAATTGTTAAGGATGCCTCATAAATAGGATTAAATCATATGGCATTCCATCCAACTCTTTACAAGGCAAAATATTAACGGAATAGTTTTATATGCAGTTTTTGTACTAAAGGACAAAAAACTATTTCACACATCCACATAAGTTATGACATAATCTTGGATTTCCAGCCCCTATAATAAAAGATACTGGCAAAGAAAATGAGAGTAAACAGGCTGTATATTGAAGTTGAGATAAAATAAAACGCACAAGTTACAAATTCATATATGGTAACATGATTCAATAAATCAGAAGCTTGTCCAATTGCAAACATGAGTCGGCCAGAGTGAGCTTGCTCTTCAGCCCGTTTCTAATGATTAGTACCATTCATGACCACATTTAAGCTTTCTGCACTAAATACCTTATATACGTAATGGGGACACAGGACACTTCACGTAAAGTCAGTAGGAAAAACAATTTTAATGGTTTCAAAACATAATGAAACCATGAAACCCTAATGATGAACCACAAAATGAACCTTGCATTTTAAAATACGTAAAGAAATGATTTGCGGTCATAAGACATCATGGGGTTGAAGGTTTAGTGAAGAGGTCCATTGCAACCAGAACTTGCTACTTGGAAAAAGAAAAGGAAGAAATGAATGTAATTACCTTGCATCAGCCATAACTTGAACTTTAGCACCACCACCATGTAGATCATAAAAGAATAGCTTTGCAGATGACGACCGCTTGTTCATAAGCCGCCCTTCCAAAAAGAAACATCGACATCATTAACTAACAGAATCAATGAGTGTATAAAGCAGAGCATAAGTCTACATTTGTAGTCTCTAGTACCAGCCAGTCTTTCTTCATCGTCCTCAAGATGATCCCCACTATTTAAACTTTCATATTTCCTCACATAGTCAGGAATGGTCAGTGAAGTGGCAAATTTGTGAGGATAAGGATTGTTCCCAGCTTCCTTCTGAGCTGCGAGCGCTCTCAGCCTATTTTCATAATATTGCTACAGGCAGAATAATCCAGTGAGTGAGAAGAACCAAGAAAATCTTCTTAATAAGAACACGAAACTCTTCATATCCCCACCCCCAACACACACAAATCGTAAAAAACAAGAATTACGAAAGACAAAAGAGACGAGACATACAGTTGGATCCATGCCTTCATCTTCTGCAGTGGAGGATTTCTGTGGCCTTGCCCTGGCAGAGGCCTGTAATTTACGCCACCATCATTATAACATACCATGTTAGAATAAACATAAAGGACGATATACCAAAAACCATATTGAGTTAAAGATAAAATCAAATCCAAACTACTACAAGTGTCTATTCTCCCTAATCTAGATCACATAGGAGACACTCGTGAACTTGTAAAACACCTCGTGAACTTGTAAGGAGATACTACAGGCTAGAGCACATATTTTTAGTAATACAACACATTTATGTACATCCATCGGCATCTTTGTACATATCAAACATACATATTCTCCTTACACCACCAGAGATATATAGGTAAAATGTGACACAAATGAGTCTGACACAAAGGAAGAGAACATACATAAATAGGTGAGAAGAAAGTCCAACTCAGGTCAAAAGATTTCATGATTCCTTTTTTATTATTTTTTGTGGGTTTATTTTCAACATTTTTTGAAATTTTCATAGTTTCTTTTTTTATTTCCTTGGGTATAGAAGGATAATACATACAAAATTTGGAAACACGTTTGCATAACATTCACATAATAAGTATGTAAACTGTGTGTCATTAGAAGTATAAATGTGCTTCATTCTTAATATGACTCGTGCTTTAGAAGAGCTTCAATACCCTAATAGGAAACGAAGACTCCGTTCACTTGAGTGTTTGGTTACACTGTGCATTCTGTCCCATTCTCCATAAAATACAATTTCAATTTGATTGCAGTTTTTGAAACGTTCAGCACCAAAAATTCCTGCTTCCTTGAGAGTAGGACCCCGCAAGAGAAATGCTTTTTCTACTCTTTGCTTAGTCAATCTACTTGATTGAGGTGCCTCCCATCATTTACTTGTTCCTCATATTTACAAAATGATACGAAGACTCTTATTTTATGCATAGCACCAATCATCCTATGAGGACGTATTATTTTTCTGACTCTGGTAACCACCGGAAATAAAAATAAAAATTTGAGAAATGACAATTATACCAGCTAACAGGTCATATCACAACTTAGAGTCCAATTCTAAGGTTACATTCCTATTCTTTATTCATATCACAACTTAGAGTCCAATTCTAAGGTTACATTCCTATTCTTTATTCACATCTTGGCCCTTAAGCACTGAAGGTGAACACGACGTCATCGACACATGAAGCTTTGCAAGTTTTACAGGTTTTGACTTTTGAGAGTACTGGAGGTCAACATAAGTCATAAGGGAAGAGAATGGACAACAGTTTTTTCTTTGTAGGCTAAGTCGAGGGAAACAAAGGCAGATTTTTCTTTGTCTGTGCATATATTGATTCCAATCATTTTCCCTCACAAAAAATGGAGCCTAAACCCTGAAAATGTCTTCATCTAAAAATAGTCTGTTTGAACACAATCGCTGAGCCAACAGCCTCTTAATGCCGTAATTCTATAATTCACTCTGTTCAGAAATTCGCACATGCTTTCACACAAAAACAAAAGGATATATACATAAATAATAAATAATAATAAATACACATGCTCAACACACAGCTTAATTATATAGAAAATTATTGCTTATTATAACTCCAAACCCAAAAATCTAAAAGAGCGGGAAAGATTTTCTTTTTAAAATCACAGAAATGAACAATTTAATTACTTCGAAGCAACGTGTAAAAAAATGATATTGAGAAAATTCACCCTGAGATATAAATTATAAATAAGTAGAGAAATACACAAATGAATGAAAACATTATAGATACATTCACAGAAATAGAAAGAGAGTAAGAGCATACCATTTTGGAATTGATGTTTGGGGAAAGTTTGATACTGATGAAAAGCGAAGATGCCGAAGGCTAGCTACTTGAAGACCAAGTTCTGAGTGTAAAACCCCAGGTTTTTAAGTTTTACGCTACCTTAACATTGTAAGGCCATGGCCCATTGCGTTGGGATGGACTTGGGCTTAAGCTTGGGCTTGAGGTTGGCTCCCTTTTAAGTTGATGAGTTCCGTGGGTGATCCGTCAATCTCAAGTATGTAAAATAGAGACTTTGCATTCAAAAAAGTGGAAATTACAAGCACCTACATTTAAATATTCAACTTCAAAAATCATGTTGTAGCTTCTTCTTTTTTTTAATTTTTTTTAAATAAGATTATAATTTATTATTTTTAATTTAAAAAATATATAATTATATATCAATCCCTCAACTAACATACACACCCAAACCCTAGAAATCTCACCCAACCACCACCCTACCTCAATCTCTCACACATGCACACAACACAGCAATAAGGCGCAAAATATGACGGAGTCAATGGGCCGACTGCTTAGCGCCTTTGCACGAAGCAGCAACCGTTGCATAAATCGGATTTTCTCGTTTCTTTCTCATTTTTTTGATTTTATGATGGTTGGGGGTTGATTTGTCGTATATTGAAAGTGCAGATGACGGTGACGGGTTTGGAGACGTTGTAGGTGGGGGTTGTATGGTAGAGATGGAAGAAATTGTGGATTTTATCATGGGTTGGTGGTGCAGTTGAAGTTACAAGTAGAGGTAAAGGTCGTGGGTGGTTGTTGTAGTTAGCGATTATAGGGTGGGATGCAACGACGTTGTGTGTGTGTGCGCGGGCGCGCGTGAGAGAGAGAAAGAGAGAGAGTGGTGGTGGTGGTGCTGATAGTTATGGTGAGATTGTGGCGGTGGTGATGACAAGGTGCTATTAGTGGTTGTGGCGGTGCAAGTTGTGTTGGCGGTTATGGTAGCAATGTGGTGGTGTTGGTGCAAGGTGGTGGTCACAAATGGAGGTGGTAGTGATGACGATGATGGAGAGGTGATCTCAAATGACATTGGTGTCGGTAGTTGGTGGGGTGAAGAATATTTTGTAACCAATTATTTTGTTGATTGTGATCAATAAAATCGTTAATTGTTTTTCAATAAATAATGTGTAACTTATAAAATAGGTAATTTGTGATCAATAAATAGTATGTGACCTAAAAAATGTGAGATTTCGATTAAATTTGTAATTGTGACTCACAATATATTAAATTGCAATCAATTAATTTGAGAATTTGTAACCAGAAATAACTCATAATAAAATTAACCGATAATTTATTACCAGAAATAAGTTGTGACTTATAAAATTTATTATTTGTGACTAGAAAATAATGTGTGGCCTATTAATTTAATAATTTGTGATCGATAATATAAATTGTAACCTATAAAATTGTAATTTGTAATCGAAAAATAATTCGTGACCAAATTATTAATATTTTGTAATCGATAAATAAGTTGTGACCTATAAAAATTATGATTTATGATTGTGACGGTGATCATAAACTATATAATATTGTGATGTTAATATATTTAATTAATAGAAATTGTATATTCTAAACACCTTGTATATGAATTGTTCCCTTGAAGAGAAAAAAAATAAAAAAAATAGGAGAAAACCTTGTTTGGGTTGTCCTCGGTAAATCTTTTAAGTCATATTCTAAGATGAATTATTTTTATGTAGTGGACCTTAAATTCATTTAAAATTAATATGATTAGTTTGTTGAAGGTCTCTAATTGATAAATAACGATATTTCTTTTTGAAACATTTTTTAACAATACATTTTATGAGATTCACAAGTAATACTCATTTATTTATCGCTCATTCTATCACATTTTAATTCTAGAAACTTATAATAAAACCCAAACAAGCACAAAAATCTAATTATGTCCGATTTTTTATTATTATTATTATTGACATCTAGATTTTTTTAAAATCCGAATTTAACCTATTTATAGCTTTATAATAAAATCTTAAATTGCTGTGTGTAATCGAATAGTCCTAAACTTTCGCATCGAAAAGCCCTAACCTTTTTACAAGTTCAAGTTCCTAATGATCAAAGTCATGGTTCGAACCTACAACTTCAATTTTTAAATATGTAATCAATATGTTTTTAGGTGTTAATAAGTTGTTGGTCATTGAGAATATATAGATGACAAATGGATAGTTTGTGAATTATACAAAATGGGTAAATAAAAGTTTATTTCACAAATTTGTCAAACACCTTATTTGCAGGATATCTTGGTATACTAATGAATCATTCTTTGCAGGTTATAAAGACTGTTTGGTCAACTTTTTACAATATTAAGTGGGTTATTGTTATGTCATTATTTGAGGTTTTTTTGTGGTTTCTAGTAACTATCTCACAATTTAATAGTTCAGAGTACTTTAATGTGAATCGAAAATCGTAAGGGAAAAAAAAAATCAAGTTTACGTATCTATAAAATTCATGTTTATGCATCTATAAAGTTGTTTCATTTTGAATTTCTTAGTTACTAAAATTCAAGTTCGGTACAAATCATAAGGAAATAAATAAATGAATGAATATGGGTTCCTCGAGATATGGTGCCCAATAAATTGATGATTCTCTATACATATCTCTATAAACCTAACCGTTAAAGTGCATAACAATTGGTGCAAACCTCAACAATCTATCCAAAGCATCGAGTGTAAATTTTCTTGCAAACAAGAAACAAACATTAGTATTCTTACCATTGTACTCACATGAATTTCCGCTCCTTAACTTCTCCAAAAACTCTGGAGTAATATCTGTCCTTATAAACTTGGAAGGATGGGGCCCACCCTTGGACCAGTCAACCCAAGTCAAACTTCTATTTGAATTCGTTCCTTCAAATTTCATGCTCACAAATGTTGGCAAATAATGCTCATCAGCATAACATGAACCATTGCAATAGTTTTGAAACACTGGGAAATAAGTATTGTCTGCTATAACTTCAATTGCAAGATTTCTATCCATTTCAAACCATTGAGAGCCCTTTCTCCATTGCTCAAGCTTGATCAATGGCTGCATTAGGATGCTGTACCTTCCTCGACCAACAGGGCCAGGTAGATCGTATACCTCCACAAAATTTTGGGTCGAGTTCATTAGGTAAGAGTATATTGTGGAAAAGTTAAAAATGGGAATGCATGATTCAGAGAGGAGAACAAAATGTTGGTTTGAGAAATCAAGAAGAGCATTAGCTAGTAGTCTGCGTTCTGCTTCGACCATATTTACGTTACCCCATTCGACTTTCTGCAATTTTCAAAAGTATTTCTATAAGATAAAATAAAGTATAGACATGTCAGTTATCCGACATCACACAAAAATGATAGATATCATACTGAGTCCAACTTATAAAACATGTTATAATATGATGATAAGTTAATGCATTCGCCATATTACGTAATTCTCTAGTTAAATTGACCATTCGCCATATCTCCGAACCATTTTTTCATTTTTTTTACTGAAAAGGATATGGAATTTGAGTTCATGCAATCTTGGAGATAAGATAAGGCAGGGTGAAGAATATCTTCGATTATTGTTGGCTACAAAAGGAAGGTTAGGATAGGGACTTTTGATTAACACATTGAGTTTAGTAGGATGGGCCTTTTTTTTGGTATGCATCTTAAATGCTGCCCCAATCTGCAAAGGCCATGGCTAGCTTGTGTCCCACATACGTTGCGGTTTTTTCTTCTACTCAACGTGAAAAGACAATTTGTTTTAACCCCAACGATGCATCTTTTACAACACGTTGAGATGCAGTACTTGATACAATTGTTTAGTCTTGTAAAAAGACACAGCATTGGCTTCTCTGTTTGGTAATTTATTTAAGAATTTAATAGATTGGTCGAGAAATTGGATAATAATATGCATTCATCAATGTGAACGAATTTTTTATATAAGCCAACCATGG
The DNA here is from genome assembly GCA_903798255.1 of Fraxinus quadrangulata. NCBI lineage: Eukaryota > Viridiplantae > Streptophyta > Magnoliopsida > Lamiales > Oleaceae > Fraxinus > Fraxinus quadrangulata. The sequence goes on along the minus strand of CAIGRB010096650.1, from coordinate 13,834 downwards.
AGAGCTTTCCGACTACTAAATAGCCATGGTATTTTCTTGTTATTGAAAAGAATGTCTTTTATCCTTTTAGGTTTATTTTCTATTTTGGGTAGATCCACCTGATTTTGATTTGGACAAATCTTACCATTCTTGAAGGCTACATTTATATATATAAATAGTGCATCGTCTCTGACACATTAAGCCCTTGTTTGATTTCCATTACTTTCAAAATATATTTTTTTCTATTCTTTTCAACAACACATTTTTAATAAAATAATATTACACGCAAACTCAAAACTTCTCCTTATTTTTTAACTACACATTCTCAATCAATCTATTATTCCAAAATGCATTTTTACAAACCAAAAAAAAAAAGGGCTCAAACTGACGCTAAATTTTTTATTTTATTGTTCAATATGGTATCATAACATATAAAAGACTCGAGTTCAAGTGTTGCTGCTACCTATTTATGAAAAATTATGCACATTACACCACATTTTATAATAGCGAAATGGACAAATAGATACCCATTACCATTTCTTTTTGAAATGTATTCATGCTTGTTTTTCAGATATTTTCCACTTCTTTGATTGTGCTCTGTTTCAGACACTGAGTACTCGACTGCCATTCTTAATATAGAATTTTCGAAACAGGACCACAAAATTGTCTAGCATCCAATTAAAACTCGCACTAATTTTCTCCCCCATCTCCCCATTTTTGCAGATAACATAAAGATACCAAAAAAAAAAGAGATTATAGGTACAAATTTTCTGAAAGAATTGCTTTAATATAAAGTTTGGTACGGTTCACCTAATAGATAAATTCTCCAGTTATCTTCAGTAAAATACATTTATCTAACCCTATCGAATTAGTATTCAATATGTAAAAACGATAGTATATGTTGATGATTATTTTCATATTAAAAATAAGGACAAGAACAGCAGCAAGTTATAGATATTGTACGTTTTTAAACAGCAATTTATATAATAATGAAATGAATAATGCAATAAGAATGAGTAAAACTGACCGACCTTACTAGGAATTCTCCTGCCATAAAAAACTGAACCTTGAGGGTCTGATTCATTGAAAGCTGGATCAGAATGCACATAAATTGAGTATAGCCCTTCATTTCCTTTGAAGAATAACTCCCACAAAGGGGCTAACAAAATCGGCCCTCTAATCAAGAACATGAATGCAATCTTTGGACGTCGTTTGAACGGAAATTCTTGAATTCTTGGAGTCATTGAGGCTTTCCACAGCAATTCTTCATCATTCATGTTATGCATAATAACATTAGGTGGCTCTGGATTATAATTACTTGTATTTGAAGTACTCATTATTGGAGGGGTTGATACGGACGATGACGATGATGATGATGCTGATGATGATGATTTTGAAGAGAAAATAGAGAGTTTGCCATTGGTAACTAGTAGATTGAGAGAGAAACTCTTGTAATGGAAACAAAGAATTATCCCAAAAGTTAACCCGAAAACGAAGAAGAATAAACCAAAAAGGAGTTTAACAAGTGACAATGGGGCGATGATGTTCATGGACTTCCCACACCCACCTGAAGAAAATGGATTCTGGTTCTTCATTTTGATAAGATTCTGTGGTCACTTTGTGATATAAGAATCCGAGATTAAAATGAAGAAGCAATGGAAATTTCAAGAAAATAAGTGATTTTAAAGAAACATTTGGGAACTAATACGGGAACATTGATATAGAGAAGTGAACAACTGTCGGTTGGAGTCTGAGATCACAATGTTTGCATTGTATTACTTAAAAAACTTGAAACAAACTAACTGACCGGCCAATTTTATGATGTTTGGTGGCTTCATAGATTTAACTTGTCGAAGATCAAATTTATATGCAAACAAAAAACATATGTTATAAAAGTCGACCAATGAAGATTGGAGAAAGTAGACATAAATTTGAAAAATCTAAAGAAAGTTAGCCGTCGAACAACGTAATATCCCATGGTTTAAATGGATGTGGACCAAACAAACATACGAGGAAAGAATAGGTAACGGCTCACTTTGAATTGGCTTCCATATTTATTTATTTATGCCTATTAATTGCTCTTATTAATTAAGTAGTATAATTTTGTAATTAATGCTATGATTCATCAGTTAGATTGTAATGGGTACCTGATTTTTTTTTTTTATCGGAGTTCTGAAATTGTTTGTTTATGGCTTATTGGGTATGTTAAGATTTGTATATTTATTTATGTTAAATAAATTCCTTTTTTCAATTTAACATGTTTTTGTAAATGTTTTGCATTATCCACGGAACGTTTTATGATCATAACAAAATCATTTATTTTGTGGCATATTTAGCCCTTGTTTGGTAGATATTAAAATCAGATTTTTAGTAGATTTTGATAAAAAAAATTGATGAAATGTGTGATTAAAAAGTTGTGGTCATATAAAATGTGTTATTAAAATTAATTGTTGACTTTGACTTTAATTGGATTTCAATCCAAACCAAACAGGGGCTTAGTGCGTTAGTATTCACGTGTCTATATTTAATTTTTTCCGTAGTGTATCTGTATTTAATTTTTTCCAATATGAAATTTGGGTCAAGCTTTTTCGCACGAATATTGAATTATGACCATAATTGATGCATTTACTCTCTGATTGCTTATAAATAATGGCAAAATGTTAAGTCGCGTTTTTGTTAAAAATTAGATTTTGATAAAAGTTGATTAAATATGTAATTGAAAAATTAATAAAAGTGATAAATCCTATGAAAATATTTGATTAAAATTAATTATTAATTTTAACTCAAATTTTTATTAACTAGCAATAAAATAACGTGTTTATGAGGAAAAGTCGGACCGGTAGAGGGTCACAATCAGCGGTTCAATTCTGGTATAGATAACACACCCCACAAAAATAATTGCTTATCAGGACCCAGTAAACTTTTTGTTTGCATATTGGACTTGAACATTACAAGCAGTAGGTTTTGTGGACCCCTACCCCTTAGCTTATTATGATTTATGAGTTTTTAAGTGTTAATTATAATCTTGATTTAACGTTGTGGTAAATGTTTGTTAAGGTGGGTTGACACGGGCTTTAGCTTGATGTGTTTAATCAAATATGTGAACTTAAAAATGTCAAAAGATTTACAAATGATGATTAGATGTATGGTAACAACTTTAATATGATCGGCACAAATTTCCGGTTATGTAGATGTAAACCAGCGATTATTAGCGATTCTAACTATGAGCATGTAAGTTGCACTAGTCCTATATTTTATTTATGTGGACCAATGGAGAAGGGGATCGACACATACAACAAAGAAGTAAATGCAATATAGTTGTACTCTCATATTGATATGTTTGAATCATACTAAAATTCAGATAAATCTTTAGCATATAGTCGAGAGGAGAGCAGGTTATAAATTTTGCCTCTCGATGACATCTATTTATGTTGTTATAAAGTTATAAATGAATAAGCTAATCGTGACAGATCTCACGTATTCTTAAGAAAATGAATTTGTTCATTTCTTAACATCTCAAAAGGGCGTTGGAACACATAAAAACTCTTGAATGTAAATATAAAAGGAGATACAACAGTTTATTTGAAATCGTTAGTCAATCCCATTTTGATAGGAAAAACCACATAACTTAAAAGAGATGAAATGATTGAATTTGAGATTAATACAATCAACAAACTAATGTTTGGTTGTTATCAATAATAAAATTCAACACAAGTAATTAAAAAGATTTGAATAAAGCATGAAAGTGACATTTGACAAGTGAATCCGATTCTACAGAAAATTCCATTAAGATCAATCGTTGTTCTCTTACTTGACAACACAAGAAGCAGAAAAACAATGTCCAATCTCGGCATTTTTATTTCTATAATAATCTCAAGATTTTGGTTCCAATGTCCTAATTTAAGGCTGCACCATTTGTCTTAATTGGTGGTGCATTTCTACTGGCACACATTCTTCATTCCAAGATGCCATGTTATTACTTCTCTAGTGCAACGGGAATGCTACTAGGTGAAGAAGAAGACGTCTTAACAGCAAGAACGAATCACAAGATGATGAACACAAAAAATAAACGTTAGATGAAGACAGCAAGAAATATAATTTACACTTGATACACAGAACATTAGCCAGAAATTCTTGGGACACAATACACAGAATGATACCTTGATAATTGTACGTAATCATGGAAAGAAATTTCCAACAAACAAGTTAATATTGGAGACCTTCCAAACATGACTACACAAACCATGACATTAAGAATTAGAATAATGCTATGCAAGTGATGTTAAGAAACTAGTTTATGCATCAATTAAGTGAACTAAAAATCTAATTTTAATTTCCATCAAATAGGATGTTCAATAAGTTAATTAACACTTCACACTAATTGAACTACATAGTACTTAAACCTTAAACTCCACGCGACACTTAAAAGATTGCTCCCAGAAAGATCTAGAACGCTGAAAGATTTATTAAGAACACTCTCTTCGGACCTGCGCAGTCTTAACAAATATTGAATGTGCCAGTTTACATAACTTCATGCATTGATTTTGTTGTGATAGACCCATTTGCTCAGAAGACCATATGAGATGTAGCAAGAGGTGAAAAATCAAGAATAGAAGTATTTTACGTGTTGACCCTTTGTAATCCCTTGGTTTGAACACTTTCTAAGTTAACTCGTTAAATTTTGTCTCATGCTTCATGATAACTTTCTCTATCATGTTGCTGAAAAGTAAAAAATTTCAGCTTCATCTTCTTTACTTTAACCGGTGAAAAGTACGTTTTATTTATATGCTCGTGGCACAGACTCAATTGAAGTTTGATTGCCTTTTTACGTTCCCTTTAAAATTGAAATTTTGTCACATCCCTACAAATCTTGAAATATGGATATTTGGGTTTGCATCTACATTCCAATAAAATTGAAGATTATTGCTGAATACATTGATTAATCCAATTTTAATTGAAAATCATTTCTTTCAAAATCATGATATTCAATGTTTGAGACTTAAGGAGCTTCTGTTCGATTAAAAAAAATAGTGCAATTACCAAATCTCCTTCATCAATTTTCACTTCGTCATGTTGCTAAATCTATCGAGCCACTTATCGAACGACTTCTACCGCTAGATACTTTGGTAGCGTCTTGTGTAGTGGCCAATCTAACTTGTTCATATGTCATAGTGATTTGTTATTTTTAGTTGTGTTATTTGCGTCTTCACGAGAAAGTACATTGAATGTAGAAGTTGAATGATTCAAGATTGTTGCCTTGTTAACGTAGCATATAACGAACCCCATTTTTCTCTTATAAAACAAATATGACAAATAAACTAAAAGTTAGAAATAATCTAAACTAGTATTAAATAAATAAATAAAAGTCCCCTGCAATAGCATCAAAAATTTATTGTATGATAATGGTTAGTGTACAATGTCAACTAAACAAGTAGTAAAATGAACCTAAAGAATCCGGATTATCGTTCCCATAAAGATTATCTATTTAATGATTAATCTAATTTTTCCTAACTCCTATTTAAATAAATCAAACGTTAATGAAAGTGTTTTGTTTAAAAACAATTTTAAATAAGGAAAATAAAATCAATTAAATGATCAAATATGTTGATTATATCGTTAGGACTTACGATTTTACCAAAGTTACGATTTTACCAAAGTTATCCCCTCTAATTCCACCTCACTAAATTCAATTCCTAAAGTTGTACTTGGTTGAATTTACTATTTAAATCAATTTATTTATGTCGAGTTTAAATCAATCATATATAATTGAGGCAACTTACAATACTTCTATGTGAATTGTAATAGCATCAAGTAAACACATTAATCACCTAGAAATCAATTAAAGACCACGACAATAATACAAGTGCCTCTACCTTTTAGCCATCTATCGAATTTTACCACATGATATAAATTTATAACTTACATCTCGATTTGTTATAAATTTATAAATTAATGAAATAGTGGCCAATTATTTCAAGCATTAAGAAAATAAGTAAAATCATACATAAATAAATTAACTCCAAAAAATCTTGAGCATTGAAATTAAAGGTTCAAATACATGTTATATCGTTCATCCTACTACTATTGATTTACTTACACATCATCGTGGGAAGAATAACATAGAATGGTTTTGTAGTACATCACTACGTTTAAAGGAAAATGAGAAAACATTATCTTCTAGTACCAAGAATTCGCCTTCTACCCCAAGTTCTTGGAACCCTTAAGTGTTGTTCTCTTTGTATTTCAATTTTGTATTTTGAGTTTGGAATTGATTTTGTGTTTTGTGTTTTGAGTATCCATTTTGAGATGGTTGAAAATGTGTTATTTTTGACATTTTGAAAAATTATTTTAAAAAATTAGAAATGGAAAAAGGTGTTCTCTCTCTCTCTCTCTCTCTCTCTCTCTCTCTCTCTTCTTCCTCTTCTTCTTCATTGGTGGTGGTTGGATCGCGAGTTTTGGTTGTGGCGATTTTCTGGTGGAGATTTGGCTGTGGTTGGGTCTTGGCTGTTACGATTTTGGCTGTAGCGGTGGGGATATTTCTGGCTGCGATTTTCCGGTGGTTGGGTCACGATTTTGGCTATGGCGGTAGGGGTTTTTCTGGTGGCGATTTTGGTGATGGTTGTGGTTGCGGTGGTGCAGTGGTGGTCGGGTGTGATGATGGTTGGTAGTGGTTGAAAACAACGAAAATGCATTTTGAAAATTTTAGTCAAGTTATAATTGAAAACACCCAAAACGACAAATTTGTCATTTTGGATTTTCTTCATAAATTTTAAACTTGTTTTCAAAAATGCGTTTTCGAAAATAGGAAAGAGAACGCGTTTTCACTGTTTTAAAAAATCGAAAACAGAAAACGGCTTGAAAATGACAAAGAAAACATGCCCTAACTTTTTCTTTCTCTTCTATCTTGTCTCTTCCCCATTTTTCTCTAGCGTGCGTAACTTATTTTGACCTAAGTTAGGTTTTAATATAGTGCTCAAACTGCCTTGAAAGTTGTGCCTTCGAAAGGACCAAAATGCCCCAAACTTTAAAAAATCTCAATTTTGCTTCGGATGGTTTGCGACAATTTTTATTTATTTATTTATTTATATCGTGACAAAGATTTTTGGAACAGCGATTTGCAAACCACGATCTTCTCCTTATAGCTTTTAGCTTTTTGCATTTTGATCCCGCTTAAAGTTTTTATACGATTTTGGTTATTTTCATCCAACTCTTTGATATTGATCCCAAAAATTTTAGAAACTTCCACGTTTGACCTTGAACCTCTATAATAACCCGAAAGTGGTCCTCCTCATGTTTGAAAAGTGTGCAAATTAGTCTCCACAACTTTCTATAAGTTGAATTTTACTCTCGAAATTGTGACTTTCCTCCAATTACTCTCTTAATACTTCATATCACTCCCCGTGCATTCCGATTAGTTTTTAATTGCTACGAACCAACTATAATTAGGCTCAAGATCTTTCTTTTTAACTTCAACTTCTTTCTTTTTAACTTCAAGTTCCACCAAATTTGGATTTTATCCGTGATAACAATATTTATACTAAATTAAGTAGAAAATCGCTCCATTTTGCAAATATATACCAAGTTTATAAGCACGTGGGAAAAGCTTGTAAAACACACTTGTCAAATATTATATACTTAAGAAATCAATGGACTACAAAAGAAAAAAAATTATGAGGACAAATTGTCCATCAAATATTTCTCTATCATCCATCTTTTTCACATATTGTAGATATAGATGTAGAGTACATAGTATCCTACTAGTAAGATTTTTGAAATTTGAAAAGGGGAAATTAGGTCCCCCTACCCTCCAAAAAAAATAAATAATAATAATAGTCTTAAAATAATTAAAATTCTTAATCACATAATTAATATGGTCAAAACCCACCAAAATTCTCAAAACTCCAAAAGCACTTTCATTACCGACCACCCATACTGCCATCTACAATCGCTCCACCACCTACCTCACCAACCACTTCCTAAAAAACCTATCACTGGACCATATTGGTTCCTTCTCGTTGGACCGACGATTGATCATCTTTTCGGATGTGATTCTTTCTCAATTTCTAGCTTTTATGTGGTTTCGCCGTGAAGACTTGGTCGTAGCTTATTTTAGTTTTTGGTAGATTTTGGAGTGTATGAAAGCGTCAAGGAATCTACTAAGAGGGGAAGGTTTAAGTCGACTCAAACAGGTAATACCTCAAAGTCTTCAACGATGTAACTATGGATAGAATTTGTAACTGTTGGATCCCTCGGCAACCTCCGTCGTCTCCCTCCTAATCCTCTTGAACAAAACCCCATCGGATTTTGCTAGTGGTATTTAGGAGTGTACATGGGGGTGCTGTTGCATTTTTTCTGTCACAAGTGTACAATATCGTAATAAGTAATATAGTAGACATTTGATTCCGGATTATCATTCCTACGAGTACTATACTTTAGACTTAATCTAATTCTTTTAACTTCTATTTGATAAAAGACAAGTAAAAAATGGTAATAATTGTGAATATTTTTTCTTGTGAACTAATTACCTTATACTAACAGAAAGTATAAGAAGATTGCAAACAATGATTGATAAAAGATTTGAATACGTAATGAATATTAGGGCAAAACAAGTTCATCTAATAATCACCTTAATTCTTAATTCAAGATTCTAACTCAATGTAGTGTTCGGTCGAATTCTTCTATTGTATTCAATTTACCCATCTGGAGTTCTTATTGAGCCTATTTAACTAATTCAATTATATATCTCTATGCGAATTACCCTTAGTTAAATGAAATATAGTTCTAAGAATTCATATTACGACCGCAATAATTAGTATATGTATCTCTACACATTATTACTTTACCAAATTTTATTATACGGTTTAAGCCTCAAACTCGGCTCTCGATTCGTAAGAAACTCAAGTAATAATCAAATTAGTGATCAAGTAATTCAAATCATTAAGTTCATAACAAAATCAACACATAAAAGAATAAACCATAAAAATGTTTGAATAAAAGCAAGGATCACAAAAGACTACATTATTTGCCATAATTTAGAATTTAGTTGTTCATAATGAAAAAGGAAAAAATAAATAAATATATTTGAGTACATAACCAGATTAATTGAATAAAGATATGTAAAAGAATCAACTCTTGCACTAATGTCTTCTTTCGCTTCCAATATTTGCTTTAATCTTGAATCTCGTGATGAATTTATTCTCTTGATTTAACTCTTTGATCTCTTATTATATCTCTCTTTTAATATTTGGAACCCTTAATTTGTGTCTTCTTTTGTCTATTTATAGTTCCCTACACGTCATTGGTCAGATTTAAGTCTTTTTATGGGCTTCTCGCGGTTCAAATCAATAAAAAAATCTTAGAGGCGGCCCAACGCCTATGCGCTAGGATGCAGCGCCTAGGCACCGCGAAAATTATCCAGGCAGCGCTCATGCTGCAATAAACCGTTCAAGCAGTGCCTGGGCGCTATGGCTTGCTGAAATTATTCTACGTCTGCTTCAGTATTTTTGTCATTACTTTTTCTCTCAATATTCGATTAAGGCGATTTAAAATGTATTGGAAATATAACTTAAATGGCTACAACGTTTCTAGAAATAGATCATTTTCAATTCGAACGTTTACTAGTCCAAAAATGAGTCTCAATCTTCAACTAAAAATTTGAACATCCATGTGTGATTGAAAATTGATTTGTGAAAATATTTTGGACATATTTCCACTCCTTTTGACCTTTAGTTATATCCATTTGACCCATAGTATTCTCGAATCTTCATCGTGAGCTCCGAAGCAACTTTTGAGTATTTGCACTTTAGCCCACAAACTTTGGATATTGCCATTTTTCGCCTATTGTTCACTTTTTTCTTTCAATTTCACTTCCATTAATTGAATTTCACCTAATAACATATTATATAATAAATTAGACTATAATTCCATTAAAATAATTACGAAATGCCAATATTTTAGAGCTCGAATAAATGTATAAAATACATTTATCAGGTGCGACCCATTTAAATAAAAAAATATTTTATGCAAGTGGGTCACATCCCATATAAGAGGGTGTAACCCATTAGGTACATCTTTTGATGTACTACTAGCAAAATTCAACCTCATAATACCTCTTGGCCAACTACATTTTATACCTGTTCCCAACACGTCCACTCCAAAGGTGTTTCAATTCTAGGTTGTTTCATTTTGATTCAAAAAAAATTGGAAAAGGGTTTCAAATCCATGTTTTGAAATAACGCAAACTGATGCATTGTTTTCACTGCTTCTACTACTATTTTTCTTGTTTCCCAATGTAATGACCTTTGTATCCTAAAAGTAATTAGAGTGGAAATCGCTCCATCTTCACCTAAAACCAAACAGTAAAATCTTCACGTTCACATCGTAATCATAAAAATAGTAGTAAATTTTCTAATGTCTCCAGAAATGAACGAATTCGGTAAGATCAATTGCGGCCTTTCTATTGGAATCTATTGGTAGATATTCTAATGGTCAATCCAATGGTCCAGAAAGTGCAAATGCTTCTATGGAAATCAAAAGAAAACAAACCATTTGTTGAACATTACTATATTGAATACGTGATCTCATATATGATTATATGCGATGGTTCATGCGTTTCACATGTAGACAATATGGTGATTTTGAATTATTGTAATTTGTCACTTTTTAGAATTTATGTCACCATTTTAAGTATGTCACTTTTTAAAATTGTTGTCACTTCCAACTTATAGGGTGTTTTGTTCCTAAATTGAAGTTATGTTTCATGTTTAATTAATAGAAGTGAAATATAATCACAAATACATAATATATAGAAGAAAATCAACCATCCCTGGATCTATTTTTAAGTTTTGATTGGCATTTCTCACTTTTTTTTTTTTAGTTGTCACTTTTTTATTTTTTGTCACTTTTTTTTTTAATTTGTCAATTTTTTGAATTTTCGTCACTTTTTGAATTTCTGTCACTTCCAACTTATAAGTTGTTGTGTTCCTAAAATGAAGTTACAAGAATACATTTTTGGCTAAGCTTTCAATTTGCTTATAAGATTTTTTTTTAGAAGTTAATTTATTTTGTATTGTGTCGATAGAGAAAAATGGCATTGTTTATCACTTTTTTTATTATGTTTATTCTACTAAAAAGTGATATTGTATGTCATTTTTAATGAAAAAATCTCACCTGACTTTATACAGTCCCCTTGTTTGACATTCATTTTTTTCACATTCTCTTTTTCTTTTTTTTTCTGCATTTCAACCACACGTTCTATCAATAAAATAATATTATACATAAACCTAAAAATTCTCCTTACTTTTTAACCACACATTTTTCCATCAATCACTATTCCAAATCAAATTCTTCTGAAAAATGGGTGTCAAACACAAACAGTATTTTTTATTTCCAAAACATTTTCTTAAAAGATCGATGATTTTATGGGTATTTTTGTAAGTTGTCCATTTGAGAAGGAGTTCAGCATGTGGTAATATTTGGGCTTTGGCCAGGGTATAAATGTNCATATAATAAACTTATTTAAAATGTCATTTCTTTGTTATTTTTTAATTAAGAAGTTATATGTTGAAAATGCCGTATATGTCCCCAAAATTTCAAATTTTTTAATTTGGGAATAAATAACTACTATGGGGCTTAATTTTCACTTAAAAACTAGATTTTTTGTATTATAACCCAAGCCCAGAATCGTCACATCGAGCAATCCTACCTAAAGGAGTAAAATAAGCATGAGGCGGACTTTTCAAGTGTTGGCCGCAGCGTGCTTAAACGACGCGACACACTTATTTACCCGAGCGTGAATAATGAAGATCTATGGTGTATATGGTTCAAAAAATTAAAATTACTAATTTTTCTGATTCTCTAACAAAATATGACAAATTTAAAGGAAACTTTTTGATTAAATTCAATTAACTTTTATTAAGGAATAACCATTCATTGTAATCTTCAACTAAACAATTAATCATAGTCAATAGCAACATCGTTGTCACGTATCGCCACTACACTCTTGTAACTCTAAAATAAAAGGAGCCAATATTGATTTTGATTTATCTCAACTTTGCTAAAACTTGATGGATGTCGAAGGTTTCCCACTATCTAGTGAAAGAATGATTCCTAATGGATTTCCATTACTCTTTTCATTATAGAATTATGCTTGCACCTTAGGATTATCTTGTTTACTTTTTGGATAGAACAAGGATGTTAAAAGATGTATATTGTCCACTAAAATTAGAACCTACAGCCTATTGTAAGTAAACACTTACTTTGAAATAAGCAATTTTTTTCTACATGTTTTGTCAAACTAAAGTAACTATTACAAGTAGTAACATATTTGCAAGGAAAGTTACTTAAAAACTAGGGGGAAAACAAGAATTAAAGCGAGTACGCTAAAATTTAAAGATGAACTAGATATAATCATAGAGACTGTTGTGTTCGTTATTGAATTTAATCAACATAAGAAAATTATTTTTCATTTGAAGATTAAATCCAAATGAATAATAAATTTTAGCACTTTGAGGTCATTGAATTTTGTTTTTAAATCATCACACATAAGAAAAAGATAGTAATCATGAAGGAGTTTTAAATGGCCTCCCAACTTTCTAGCCAAAGTTTCATCCCTTAGATTTTCTCCCTTATTCTCCACCTTTAAGTGCCTCCATTTTTGGAAACATGAAAGAATATAACTAATCCTAATTTTGAGAAAATATGCCCATAAAGGACAGTTATAATGCTCAATTATGGTTTTATAATTGCATAAATTTCCTTGAATTTTATTGTAGTTGACCAATTAAGTATCACACCTATATTAGAGTCAAGAGAGGAATCTAATCGGACTCACGAGACCCAAACTCCAATAAATATTTCTAATTGGACCAACTATTGACTAATTAATATACATCTATTAATCTGACATATTCTACCAAAAAGCTAAAATTACACTCTCAAATCGAGTAATAATTATGGAAGTAAATTATGATCACATAACAATATCTTTCGATCATCATTCCATAAGTCAATTTCCATTTGATCGTCAATATGTTGAAACAGGCAAAATGATCGTTTTACCCTTTCAACATGTATTGCCCTTTAAGTCTCATTTTCATAAGGCAAATTCGCTATGAACTAATCATAACATAAAGTCCAACGATTCTGTCATCGGACTACTGATCTCAATTTCAAATGCTTATAGAAAATGCTTCAGAGTGACGATCGTCTTATTGTGATGATTAACGGATTCCATTATTGCAAACATATGATCTCTATGACTCTATCTATTTCGCCCAAATTCCATTATTGCAAAGTATCGAGATCAATCTTCTAATTAAGGCTTCACACATTTGCACCTCAAATAACTTGAACTATTAATCAAATGCACATTACTCACTCAAGATTTAGGTGACTTGCTCGATGATCGAGTAGAGTCACATTCTTAGTTGTCACAAATGAGTTATCGACGCGATCCCGTTCAATGTGCACCAAACACATCATTATTCTTATTCTCAAGATTTAGACACATCTCAATAAGAATAATTCAATTTTATCAGCATAAAGCGTCCAATTTTATGTACCAATTGAGAACGTTATATTTTGATAACGTCACAAAATGTATCTCACTATAATTGGACCATCAATTATACAATTTGTGACATTGTATATGATCATGAAACTTTATATTATAATTACAATTTAAAACACGTGAATAATCGAATATTAATTCATAATGTTGTTCACAAAATATTACTTGAAAGGCATCAAACTAACATGTTGAGATGAGATAAATCATTTTAGGACAATTTTCTAAAGTGAAAAGACAAAACAACATGTGCAAACTTTACCTTTGGCTATAGCTGGATTTTGACCC